>JAOVYX010014683.1:0-31257 GCA_035668315.1 Drosera spatulata
CCCGATTGCTAGTATCAGTGAAGGGGGAGAGAGTGCTACCTACTAAGTATTGGCTCAAATCATTGATTTTGGACTTGTTCAAATGGAGTTTCGCTTGAGTCGTGGTCTGGTTCTTCTCCATCAGATACTTGAGCATGGCAAAATCATCACTCAACGAGTTTGTTTTGCGATCGACATGCTCTTTTAAGCGATCAGCTTGCTCAATGATGGTGTTGGTAAGGGATGTCAGCTGAGATTGCAGCCTCTCCGTAGTCTTTTGCTGTATTTCCCTTGTAGACTTCTTCAAAATAGTCAAGGAAGCATCTGTTGCAGTAGCAGTGGTGGATACATGCTTCGTATGACGTTGGATCTCAATGGTGGCCTTTTCTGAAGTTTGTGTTAAGATACTCTACTGCATGCTGAAGTTTGCTGAGTTGATCCTGAAGGGTCTCAGCAGTAGAATTCATTTGGGAATTAACAATAGAGAACTGCTCATCCTGTTGTCGTTGGAGCAGGAATACTTGTCTAGCCAGTAATTATAGCAGCTTCATTGGATCATGTAAATTGACAACAACACCTAGGGCAACAGAGGTGTCTTGTGTTGTTTGTTCTTGCGCAGTGGGGAACCTCCAAGAGAGAGCTCAAAGTATTCTTCAGCAGGGGATATTGGTACAGGAGGAGCTTTGGAGCTTGAGCCTTCAGGAGGATCTTCATTGATCTGCTCAGTGTGTACAGAGGAGCAAAAAAGCAGCAGTGGAAAGGGAACCACTGGGATATGCTCTACTACTGTAATGGAAGGACTGGGAGTAAGAGGAACATCCTCTATGAATGGCATATCCATTGCTGTCTGCTCCATTTGTGCAGTGGCCTCAGACACTCCTGCAGGAACCTCAAATGTTCCTGTGGCTTGCTCATCTTCTTGTGTAGTAACCTCAGATACTACTGCAGGAACCTCAGATGTTCCCGTGACATGCTTATTCTCTGGTGCAATAGCCTCGGACACCACTACGGGAACTTCAGACGTTCCTATGCTATGCTCATCCTCTTGTATAGTAGCCTCAGACACTACTGGAGGAAGTTCATACGCTCATGTGTCATGTTCATTATCTTGTGTGAAGGCCTCAGACTCTCCAGCAGGAGCCTGTGGCACTTCTTGAGTATCTCCTTGCTGAGGTGCAGTAACCTCAGACTATACTATAGGAGTCTTAGACACTCTTTGTAATTGCTCATCCTCTTGTGTAGAAGTTTCAGACACTTCTGTCACTGGTGATGCTTGGAATTTAGAGGGAGAAACAGGAGATTATGGCTCTTGTTGTGGTGATGGAGGTGATTTTGTGGCGGTGTTTTGGGTAGGAGATGATGATGAGGTGGCAAAGATAGGTTGTTGTGGTGGTGTTAGTTGAGGAACACTGCAGATAGGGGATTCTGCATTGATGATGTCATAAAATTGCCTTTTAGTAGTGGTGATGGTGTTTGCTGAAGGAATATTATGATGCAGAGAGGTCTGCAAGCCTGAATGCGTTCCTAGTGCTGCCTCGATAAAAAGATTCATACCAGTCTGGTCCTCCTAACTTGATTGGATTTCCTCCCCCAGGTTACTAAAGTATTGTAATGAGGTCCTATGCAGCAGACTCTGTACCAACTATATCAATGAGCTCTTCATCTGAGCTTTCTTGTTGTGGTGCAGAAGGGGGATGAGCATTGTAATCATCATCACCAGCATTATTGTCACCTCCAAAAATCCCGCCCTCTGTTATAGTACACATACATTCTTGCAGAAAGGTGTTTGTGCTATTCATGATCAGCTGTGGAAGCTTTCTTTCATTCTCTAGAGTCATCACAAACTCTAGAAGAGCTTCTTCTTCCTTGTAGAACCGTTGGCTTTTATAGTTACTGCCATTATATTCAATGGACTCCAATCCTTGAGGCATTCATGGATGTGTCGGCAGGGGTGCCGTCAGCATTTATTGGTTAAAGAGTGTGGAGGATAGGTTTGAAGTTGGCAGGAGGTCTGGTGTCCCTTTTGGATTTTTTGGTGCTTCTTCTTCTTTTAGTAGAAGTTGAAGGTGGTCTGAAAGGGACATTTTGGCTTGTGGTGGTGATGGCTTTTTGATTTGGGGTTGATTGGGTGGTTTCGATGCCACTTTGAATGGCTACAACAACTTCAGCTTGGATATTTGGATTTGAAAGAGTTTCTGCAAGACTTGGGTTGATGAGATGGGTATCCTCTTCCAATGCAAGCCTTGCTGCAAGTACAACATCTTCCTCAATCTACCTTTGGCTTCGTTTGGGCTTAGGTTGTTTAACTAAAATTTTCTTTCCTTTGGCTTTAAGAGCAATGTTTGGTTGGGGTCTTTGTGGTGTATGTGGAAGTGTTCTTATGTTGATACTTGTGGCTATGGTTGTTGGTATATGGTGTGGTGTTGATATTTGTGGTGGAGAGGCTTCTGTGGTAATGGTTATGGCGCTATCAACCTCCATTGCAGAAGGGATGGACTCCTCCCTTGCTGTAGAAGGTGGAGAAGGGGTTGTCTCGCATGGCAAATCCTTTAGCACTTCGGCAATTACTTCTGTCGTGGTAATTATAGGAAGGGGACTTCTTGTTGATGTAGCATCATCTGTGTCAACTGCAGTAGGGTTGGTGTCTGCTGTGGTAGACTCTCTATAGTAGGGCTTGTTCTTGCATCTTGAGAGGTTTTGCTGTTGAGAGATGACTTAATAGAAATGATTAATTTCCTCATGGCTAATACTTTCTTGGCCTTGCTTTTCAAGGCCCTCTTGAGTTCTCTGATCGAGGTAGGTGCAGTTGCAACAGAAGAAGGTTGAGCAGTGTTCTATTGTAGTAGCCTTGACAGCACCCTTACTACGAGGTTTCACTCCCTAGTTGGAAATGGCCTTTGAGTTGATTATCTTGAGAGCATTCAGCTTCTTGCCCTCCTTCGCAAGAATGGCCAACACATGTTCAAGGATCTTGCTCCAGATCCTTCTGAAAAAGTTCTTATCACAGCCCATGGCTAGTTGGTCAAGAAGAATGTTTGTCCAGCTCATCTTTTTCTTCATAAGAATTGCACTCATGATCCCCAATTGATCTTCTGTAACTTGATCTTTAGCATGTTCCCTTGACAGTAATACTTTCTTTACTACGTCTGCGAGTAGTTTGTACTTAAGGGGTAGTGCAGCCCTCATTATTCGTAGTGTGTGATTCTGGTCTTCTTCCCCCAGTATCTGCAGCCTTGCTGCGTAAACGATTTCCTCATCAACTTTGGTATCCCCTTCCTTGGAGAGCTTAAGTGCCTGCTCTAGGGTTTCTGCATCAATTGTGAGGTCCCTATCCCCAACTTTGTCAGAGATCTTAATTCCATCATCATCCTCACTGACTTTTTTCTTGTCTTCGCTTATATTGTCTGGCAATTACTATATTGTTCCTAGAAAGATTAAACTGTTGTGCCCAAGAACAAATTCTAGACCTACAAGTCTCAACAGATTGTTGACTTTTTTGATGTCGTCTTCGAACAGATTAAGAGAGTTGAAGTCAACCACATATCTTATTTGAAACTTGGTTTCAGATGATTCGGATTCAGTAGGGTTCTTGGATTTGATTGCCTTGTGCCATTTTAGGGTTTTTGAAAGTTAAGAGAGTTTCGGAAGTTTGAGAGCTTAAGAATTTGAGAGAGAGATTTATCACAGTAGGATAAGCGTAAAGGGTAAAAAGGCTTGACATGGGTTCCTACTTATAGTAAAACAAAAACCTTTTCAATTGAATGGTGAAACGGTGGGGTGTGTGTGGGGCCATAAACTGCTTCATGGGAAAGAGCACAGTAATGATGTGACTGTTCATTGTTAGTGTACCGTACCTTACTGCAGTAAGGGTGAACTTTGATGTAGTAGGGTAGTCCCCAAGCATTGGTGTAGTAAGGTGAGAACCTTGATGCAATAGCCTGACATTCTGTTTTCAAGATTGTTCTTTCTAATGTGTTACCCAATTAAATTCAATCATCCCTAGTTCTTCTTTTAAAGTGGATAAATTTGAATTCTTCTAAGGAGTTTTGGGGATTTGTCTGTAACTTGATTTTTAGTGGACATGTATTCTAATTTGACGTTACTCTTCTACTCATGATCTCTTATAAACCAACATCTCGAATCTATATGTTTTGTCCTGATGTAAAACACCAGATTTTGCAGTCATTTCAATAGTATAGATGTTACAACAACAGATAGAAGCTTTTAGGAGTACGTAGCTCATAGTCAAGAGGTTGTGACTTCATTGTGGTCGCTGCTCTGGTTTCTTATGTGAGCTTGGGAGAGAGATGTGTTTTGTGTATCAGGTATCGCCCTATGCAAACGAGTCTTCTCTTGAATGTTGTCTTTCTCATCCTATCATTGGCCTGATTACCATGAAACATTGTTCTAATCTTCCAACGGTTAAACTTGTGGTTCTTAAGGAGAAGGGAAAGAGCATTGTAGGAAATGAAGACTTTGCTAGCACCTGACATTCTTAAGACTTATGTTAGTAACTTCTTTGCAAGCTAAATGAAATAGAGTTCTTTTTCAAAAGCTGTTAGGCCTAGAAAAGTTGGCTCTGATACCAATTGAAAGTCAGGAGATAGCTTGCTATGAGACTAGAGGGGGAAGAGGGGATGAATAGTCTCTCTTTTTTGACATTACTGTCAAACTAACAAAAGTTAGTTAGATAGTAGAGTTGTTCTGAGCTTACTGAAGTAATGCGGAATCTTATTGCAGTAATGTTAGTTCCTTTTAGTTTACTGTTGGTTGAAGTCGAATAGCAGTAGATTAAATATAATGAAAGCAGCAAAGTAAAAACACGAAGGTTTCTATATTGGTTAGAGCATATAATTAAAATACAGCTATATCCCTTACTCCAATCTTCCCTTGATTATCAGTGTGATAAATGAAGAGGATAACACTGCGTGTGATTGTTTTCGTAATAGATCGGTTAGAAAGGATGACAAATTGATCACACCTCTCCTTTGTTGTAGAACCTCAACTGCCGGTTCTTTCCCAGATGAATTTGTTGATGACACAATAGGATGCTTCTATCCAGTAGTGTGGGCCCCCTCGTAGCTAATGCGTCGAAAGAAGAGTGTGATTTGATCCTAATAGTTGGTTGTATGAGGCTCACAATCAACTTGTCACTTTACAACGAGTAAATGACATTGCAAACCTATTACAAGATCTTTCCTTCTCCTCAACAAGACTCAGAATAGCCTCTTGAAATCATTTGTCTAACACTAATATTATTCAACTCTATTTTTAATAGCTGGCTAAGATCTACAGTTATCAACTTCTTTCTCAGTTTACTTGATGTCTTACTGTACTTGTGTTACCTTTCAAAGCAAAGGAGATTCAAACATCCCACTAAAAACTTTGGCATTGCCATTGTATTTATAGGAAACCCCAAATTCCTAATCGTTGTTGAAGTTGTCCATTTTTGAACGTCACTTTCATACCATCCTGGAACTATATTCATGGACCCGTGACGTTTGGTGTTGATGCAGAGAAGTACACTGACACAGCATGAAAAGCAACAGTGAACTTTGACTTCTTCTGAACCCTTCTATAGAAATCAACTTTGGTGCTACTCAACCTTGCTGCAGTACTCTCACAGAAGCAATTCAGGATCAACCTTTCCTTTATCTAGATCCTTTTGTTGAACTCAGCCTTACTGTCCTTCAACCTTACTGCAGTAACCTTCTTCAAACAAAAGCAATCCAAGATCAACCATTCCTTATACAGAAGCCCAAATGCCCAATCCTTATTATCTCTTTATTCATGACCTAAATGCTGCCAGCCTTGCTGCATTCCTTTGAACCGGTCTTACTGTGTTCCTCTTTGAACCAGTTTTGTTACAATCCTTTCTGAACCAGCTTTACTGCGCACCCATTGTAGGCTCACTTTTCAAGCAGAGCAGTCTCAACTTGGTACATACTGGGACATTTTAAGATTAGAGTTTTCATATGACTCAATTTGTATACAACATGGGTTTGACTCAATAATACTATTTTCTACGGCTGGATTCCGACGGGAGTAGTAGTTGCTACGACCGAATTCCGGTAGGCATACTAATTGCTCTGGCATACTAGTGTGCATATTAGATGCAGTATTTGGCAGAATAGACGTACTACTAGGTGTTTAGATGTATTACTTGGTCCTAATGATACCTTGTAGGAATTTAGAATCTTAGGTGATACCTCCTTAAAATAAAATATTTTTAAGGGGTACTTCTCGAAAATTGTCTTTAAGTAATAGATAATAGATTACACAAAATGACAAACGACATGACATGATAGGTACTCTTATCATTTGAAAAATTTTAGTGTATAATTGTAGCGTTAGTCGTTATGCGTTCAAATTTATTTTCCCTTAAAGTATTATCAGTATAGTGGTCAAGTAGGAAAGTTCAAATTTTTTTAGGTGAATAATACAATCATGAAATATGGATGTGAATTATTCTAGCGATAAAACTCAAGTAAAAATATATTGGGGGGAAAGTTGTGAATTTTATTTAACTAAAGAGAGCAAAGTAATAATAAATTGAAAATGAACGAAGTAGATTAATTACTAGCGAATCTGTTAGAAAGGTTGAAATAGTTAAGCTAACATAACAAACACATGTAATTTTCTCTAGAGATTTTTCATGGATCAACCATTGACAACTATGATGAACTTAATATGATTGGATAGTTGTGGATATTTGAAAGCATACACATCTTATTTTTCTTTCCTAAATTATTTACCCCCAAAAGCATGTGAGATAAATTCATCAATTAATAAAACGAATCCATAAATGTAAGAAACAAGTCTAATCTATTGATGTATACTGATAGTAAAACTTTTCTATGTCCTCGGAATTTATATCATAAGTAGCTTAAATCATATCATCCAATCCATGTCATTCCCCGATAATTAAAGTATAAAACATACCTCTAATTATTAGTTACTACTACACAATGATTCATAAAGATGTAATCAATTAGCATATCATGTCATAACCTTACGTTAGGTCGTGAATCTAATATAAAGTCATTAGATGATGTAATTAAGCATAGGAATGTAATGAAAAACATAATAACACTTAGTTAAGCGCATACCAAATGTCATGGTCCAACTAATCTCTAAATTCAATCACATGGTTTTGCTTCGAGATCTACTCAAGAATCATGGTAATCATCATCACACCATCATCAAACAATGCAAACGAATCCATGGATGTAATAAGAGAAGAGAAATAGGAATCCTTCACAATGATGAATCAAGATAATGTGTCAATGACGATCACAAAATTGATTCAATGCACCAATGATGATCACCTTCACAATCCAGAAGGAAGAGTGATCCAAATTCGGTCTAGATCTAATTTCTAGATGAAAATCCTAATCTAAATTTGAGAGAAGGATATGAAAATTACATAGAAAACAACATAAAAGTCCTCCAAATACATTATTGGAGGTGGTTGTTTATAAAGGAATACATAAGCTTTAAAAATCCCACAAAATCCGAAAAACAGAAAACATAATTTCGTCGAAACAGATTCATGGGCGTGAATCCTTTCACGGGCTGGTCAAGGCGTGAAATTAATATTTTCGAAATTGTCATTCTTTGGGAAAGGGATCACATTTTGACACTTTCACGGGCTTGAAAAATTTCACAGTTGTGAAAGTGACACAGCCAAAAAACACTTAATCATTTTCAGCTTCGTTTCCATCTGTAATGTCATATTTGCTTCCCTAACACTTCATATATGGTTCCAAGCCTTCAAAAACTTTGTAATCATGACAAAAAGCATACAAAAGCTCTCGAAAATTTTCCCAATCTTCAATCATCATTAAGTATGAAAGTCAAAATCTGCATAAAACACAGCACAACGCAGCAGTACCAATATTCTATAATAAACGAACTTAAAACAAACGTTTTGATGAAGTGATAAGCTAAAACAAAGGTTATATAGCATGAAAAAAGATATATAATTTGATGTTCATCAATAATTAAGTAAAATATAAACTACCAGATGATCCTCAACATTAAAAACATTTAACTAATAAATTAATTTATCCTCAATTTGAATATTTAAAAAAAAAAAATTTGAAAGAATTTGGTTTAGTTTTCATTACTCATGTCAAAACATGGTACAAACCAGGCCATTACATGCAGTAATCTATAACACGACTCATTACATCAACTCAAACACTAAACATATAAGCTTTTATCTTCCTTGTAAGCATATCAGGTCTCAAGGCTTCGTGTCGAAATATATGCTTATTCCTTTCCTCCCAATGCTCATATACCTCTACAGGTGGTAATCTTCGTTGAGCTCGAGCCATGTCACTTCATCCTTTAGATACCTTAACAAACCAGGAGAGCCAGTCCTACCATGAACAATGGCCTTTCTCTAATTTAACCTCATGCAGCACAAGTTTCAGTACCTCATAAGAGAAGCTTCAATAATAATAAAAAAAAAAAAAAACATATGATTCTACGTTTCAACTGCACTACCACACTGCTCATAATCGTTATTATACGTAAGACCTCAGTCCAGTAGCCTGAACTTCATTTTAAGGCCATTTGAAGCAGCTAACCTGGTAATGAAGCTATATCCTGGCAAGATGTCCTTGTGCCAAACAATTTTCCACCATTGAACCTTTCTACAAGATTTACAAAGGGCATTATGCACTTTTGTCACTGAGTAGCAGCTAAAATCATGCTCCAGAACAGGTTTTATAACATCACGAACCTTACAGATTCTCTTTCATACCACGAAACCCCTTGCTTACAAGCAATCTCCCATATGCTCCTCCCCTTCAAATAATAAGCATTAATCCATATAGACCATAATCTCTCTTTTTTCTTTTTCAGTGGCGCATATAAGCTTGGACAGAAGCACTAACTTTCAGACTTTCAATCTCTTAATACCAAATCCACTAACTTTCTGAGGTTTACAAACATGATCCCATGATAAGCCGAAAATCAAAAAAAATAAATAAAAATAAAATGAAACTATTCATTTTCAAAAAAAAAAAAGGGTTATTAATCAAGTTCAACAACGAGTTTTTCAAAAAATATCAATTCTTTGTGTCGATTCATGGCAATACCAGACCATAAAAACACTTTGCATATACTCTCTATTTCATTTATCATTTTAGAAGGAAACCAAAAGATCTGAGCTGAATAAACATGCAAAGAACAAATCACAGCTTTCAACAGAGTTAATCGACCAGCATAAGATGTAGCCCTGGCAGTCCAACTTTTGATTCTTGCCAACATAACATTTATCAACGGCTTGTAAGAATGGACTGAGAGCTTACTTGCAACTAAAGGGACTCCAAGATATCTTATAGGAAAGGTACCTTGATCCATGGTAAGAAGTCCAGCAAGAGATCTTCTTTCAGTTGCAGAAATACCACTGAAGAAAATGACACTCTTGGTCAAAATGGTTTCCAAACCTGATACACAAGCAAAATAACCCAGCTGCACCTTGATCAAGAGTAAGGACCCTGCATCAGCTTTGCTAAAGAGCATGAGATCATTTGCAAAACATTAGCGTAATTCTTCAATATCTAGGATGGAACAAAAAGTGCTTCTTTTCCCCATTCTTAGCAAATATCTTGTGAAATATTCCATGAAAATCACAAAGCTATAAGGGGACATAGGGTCTCCTTGAGTTAACTCTCATTCCCTTTAAAAAACCATTGAGACATCCATTCACATTAACACTATAATGCACAGAAGTTAAGCATACCACAATCCATTTAACTGGACTTCTCAGGAAAAATTCAAGGCATGGAGCAAGTCATCTACAAGCTGCGAATTAACTGTATCAAAGGCCTTTCAGCTATATATTTTGGCCATGCACCTAAGGCTCAAACCCTTCCTTTCATAACCATACTAAGTCCTGGCGATGCAAGATATTATTAATGATAGAGCGTCTCTGTACAAAAGCACTCTGATTTTCTGAAATAATATCAGGTAAAACCTTGCTTAAACTGCCACAAGCCATCTTTGAGATGATCTCGTATAGCACAGTGCAACAAGAGAGGCCTATAGGCTATAGTCACTCACTTTGCGAGGATTATCACCCTTTGACACTAAATGAATCACTCAGTAGCAACTGACTTAGACGAAAAACCAGAAGAGCAAAAATTCAGGACAGATCTCACCATATCAGGGCCTATAATATCCCAAGTATGCTTAAAAAGGCTGCTCCACAGTCATCCACCCCAGGAGACTTCAACTTGTCAATATCTTTTAGTGCCAAGAAGACTTCTTCTGATGTAAAATCCTGAATCAATGCATTCTGATGCTGAGTGGTGAGTACCCTTCCCCATGCTATCACCTTCTTATCCAGGCTTTATCTCTGTTCACAGCAATATCTATCATACCCTGAAAGAAACCAATAATCTCAGCACAATTCCCATCATAATTTGACAAAACATCTCTATGACTAATATGTAGGGTCAATAGCATGGCCTTCTTCTTCCTGTATCGAATACAATCATGAAAATATTTCGCATTCCTATCCATGAGATTAAGCCAGTCATCTTTCACCATTTGCTTAATGAAACTACTTTCAGCTTCAAGTAATTCCCTATATCTAGAGGTGTTCAATTCAACCTGGTTTTTCAATTCATTAGAGAAACACTGCTTCAAAGTATGCTGGCTATCAAGCAACTCATTTTCAGCTTTTTTTACCCTTTCTGAGATCACAAAATACTAACTTCTGTGCAAATCTTTTAGAGGCCTCTTCAACTTTTTCAATGCAGCATTGATATCAGACAAGGAGAAAATACTTCCCACATATGACAATGAGTTCTTAATAATACTTCTGAAGTTTTTATTTTTGCACTACCATGGAAGTTAGCCACCATGGGTGAATGATCAAAAATCCACTTTTCAAGAAGAGGGCATCAGAATATAGGAAGAGTTCAAGCCATAGAGAATTACTTGACACTCTATCAAGCTTAATACACATCCAAGTATCCTTTCCTTGATTGTTGAACCAGGTATACTCACATCCAGAACTTTGCTAATCATCCAGGCCATAAGACTGATAGCAATGTTCAAAATCCTAGCAAGGTTCCATAGAAATCCCTTTATAGCCTACTTTCTCAGGCATCTTCAGGAAAGCATTGAAATCCCCTATAACCAACAATAGCAAGGTGATTTTAAAGCTAAAGGATATCAAAACCTGTCATAAGCTTTCCTTTTGTTTACTGGAATTAAAAGCATATATTAGGGATATGACAAACCTCTTATGATCAATCAAGGATAATACCTCTATATGCATAGCCTGAGCTGACCCAGCTAAATATTTCACATTCCATTTATTCTTATCCCAACCACACCAAATTCTTCTATTTACTGCATAATAGTAGTTGTTGATCATATCCCAGCTCTTAAAACAAGCTGCAGACACCTTCTTAAAGTTTTCAGCCTTTACCTCAGTTTCAAGTAATGCCATTAGGCTTATTTTCTTTTCAGTCAAGAATTTCCTAATGACTAACTGTTTATTACCTTTATTCACCCTCATATTCCATGCAGCTATCATTCAGATAACAGACCCCAGAAGGGGGGAAAGTATAACAGCCACCTGCTTCTCCACCTGAGCTTAAGCTTCAGTATCATCAGAAAGCACTTCAAACCTTGAACCAGAAGGTAGTTCATCAGGCTTAGCTTTATCCACCTCTCTTGAGCACTTTCTCCATGCAATCTCATGCCATTTATTTTGTTGATCCTGATCCAGGATTTGTGTGGCTCTCTCCTGAACCTCAGACACTAACTGCTTCTCTTCCATAGATAAATCATGGTCAGGTTTAGGCTTTGACTTTCCTGGGTAATACAAAGTTTACTATAGCAAGAGCTAGTTTTATGTTCCTACTTACCATAGGACTAGTGACACTGGAGAATCTATTTATATCATACCTACTAAGTTACCCCCTCCCTATTTGGACCGATAAATTTAACTTCCTCCACCAGGTCAAGAGAAGAATCCACATCAATGAGCAAGCTAGGACAAGAAATTCGCCCCTTGGAGGCAATTTGTACATCTATGCATATAGGTTTTCCTATCCTAGAACCAATCTTCTTGTAAAGATCCGAAAATTTTGAGATAATTTATTTTCTAGATTATTAACAAAAATAGTATATTATTGAACGTCATAATTTATTTGACGTGGTTATAAAATTTGTTTATTAAAATTATGAAAAAAATATACTAATTATGGATAAAATTAAACCCCAACACACAAACATGAGGGGCTTATCACCCCTTTGATTTTTAACGTTTCACCCGCCGCCATCACTTCCCTTTTCTTCCCACCTTACCTACCCCACTACTCCCCACTTTCTTTGCCATTACCATCAACCTCCTATCACCACCACTCTCTCCTACTCGTCGGTTGCCACCATCGCCAATCACCGTTGGAGACCGTCGCCCTTCGCCTAGAGCCACTGGAGGACACCACCACAGTCGCTCTTCGTTGCCTTCATTGAAGCCGAACCTTGCCATCATCGCAGCGCCACCAGCAACGTCACCACCCAAGCCACCTTTTCGTTGTCCTCCCCACCACAAAAACAACCAGCAGCAGCCGGAGGGTTTCCCTCCACCGCAACGCAGTTACCTCCCTTTCCCTGTACATCAAAACCATCACAATATCACATCACGTTGTCACCGTCGTTGGCTGCCACCAGGGACCATCGGAGCTCCCCATCATTGGAGAACAGCTCCTAGTTGCTGAGCAAGTACCGCAACCCCTCATCCCCGATTCCATCCTTGGCGTTCCACGAACAAGCACGAACACCTTGCCGCCAACCAAGGACTTTGCAAGCAGCGACGGCCAACCACCAGGGGACGTTCGGATCGATTATTGGCAGAATCAATAGCAGGTCGAGGACGGGCCAACATCGGGCCTGATCGGGCAATAATCTGTTTCGCATCGCGTTGTTCTTTAAACTCGTCGCGGATCATCTCGAGGTAACCTAACCCTTTTCTTGATCCCTTATGCGTGATTGATTTGTTATGTGGGTATGGTTTGATAATGACGGAGGTCGAGGACGATGGATAGTTGAAGCGATGTCGCCAGAAGAACGAGGAAAGTGACCGGGTCGTTTCATTATACGTTATGTTCGTTGTGGGAAATATGTGTAGTTTGACTTGAAGGTGGGTGATGATGATTAATAATAGTTGATATATATACACACACATATATATAAATATGACATATATCTAAAATAAACGAAAAGGATTGTGGTTGAAATTCTTAATAAGTCATTGAAAGTTCCCAGAGTATGAGGGAACACGGGCCGTGCCATTATGAGCAGTAAGCCATTTCCCAGATTGTGAAGGAACACGGACCGTGTTGTATCAATACGGGCCGTGTCACTATGGACAGCAATTTCGGTCCTTCAAGCTGCACGGGCCGTGTTGTTTAATGCTTAACTCCATATCATGAATAATCATTCACAAGAATGTGTCTTAATACACGTATCCTATTATATTATAGGACTTGAAGACGCTGTTCACTATCACTTAAGAACGAGGCTGAGCATGTGCATGTGAAGAACTGTGAGAAAAGATAATGTTTAGATTTATTATGTGTGGCAATGCGTGTTATTATACCGTGAGTATAATAATATGCATTGGAATCTTTGGACGTAGTCACTAAATGTGACTGACATAAAATACTGATTACAACTGCTGTGTGCTGTGTGCTAAATACTGAGTGCTGTAGAGTGTTATTGCATGGTGTGTGTTATGCCTTGTTTGCTAGTATAATGAGGGTGAATGTGTGAAAAGAGTGTGAATCCATAAATTGGTGAGATAACTCCGTGGTATAAAACACAAAGAGCGTTGTGTCTGCAACATATGTTATACAGTGACTTGGTGGTGACATTCTTTCATCGACCTTTTGGTATGAGGGTATCTTACTACAGGAGACCCTGGGCTCCGGTTTGGTTGATCCCCTTTCGCGAATGTCCCTTTTGCTAAAGGTGAAAAGAGTTTACTTATGAAATTGAATAAATCTCGCCAAGGGCATAATTATAACATTGAATAAGTCTCTGTGTGATTGATATGATGATAAGTATAACAAAGTCTTGAGAAAGCTGTTGAGTGCAGCAGTGCATGAGACTTGGACTGGGGACCTGTCTTATCACAGTGTCATTGTCTCACTTTGTTTGATATGGAGGTCTTGACTATCATTACCACAAAGGGTTGACGGTAGTAAATGACGTCGATAATGTCTGGAGTGTTGATGGACGCATGGTTTCGAGCGTTATTACGTGGTGTTAAGTGTGCTTATGTGACTAGGGTAAATCATTGGTATGCTTGTGATGATAATTGTGAATGTCAGATTGGCATGATAATTCAAGAATGCTAGAACAAAGGATCTAAGTGATCATTTTCCTTTTCTTTTATTATCTTCTTCTCTCGTGTAACCCCTGGTAAGGGGACCCATACGTTATTGAGCTTCTATAACTTACGATTACTAGTTTTCTGTGTCTTTCTTCTTCTCTTTGATACAGGACCAAGACTTAAAGGAGAAATGTGACCTAAGATTTGACGCTAGATGTAATTTTTGTGTGAAAGGTATTCTGATCTTAGAAAGAGATGTAAATTCCGCTGTAAAGGTGATATTCTGAGATATGATTGAGTGCATCAAAAGTTTCTAAACTAAAAATGTATAAGTGAACTTAGTTTAATTCTTATGACCAAGTCAGAAAGTATAGTTTTTGCCTAGCTGAGGTGTTGGGCCCAGCGGCAGTGACGTCATATGTATCATTAATAAGTAATGAAAAGTCAGGGTGTTACAGATTGGTATCAGAGCCAAAGGTTTAGGGTAAGAATTAAGTTGAATCATTTAGCAATAAGTTAAATACAATACCATTTCATGGAGTATAAGATGAGTATGATAGCATGAGTTGTATTGGATTGAACTTATAGGTTGTTTGCTTAATTGAAATTAAAACAGCACTTGTGCAAATAAGACCAAGCAAGAATAAAACCTTGATGTTTTGAGGATATGTTTGGAATGATAAAGGCACTAAGATGTGCTAAAATAATATTAAGAGGATATATATCATGTATTAAATATGCAATGAAAAATAGGACCGATGTGTCTATCTGGGTTCTAGCTGCTATATGAGCGTCTAGTTTGGTATGTATGGTTTGTGATAGAACTTAAGGATAATGTGAAGACATTTTTATAATGAAATAGGATTGCAACATGCACTGAGTATAGTACGAGAGGAATGAGTTTAAATGGGTTAAGTAAATAAGTGAGATTTTCTCTCTGAGACGAGTAATAAATTGATCATAAAGGGTGGGAAGATAAATACATGATTTGATATATGTGAACAATCTTGCTTAAGTGTGAGAAGTTAATACACTTGTTGGAAGGTTAAATTATATATATGATCTTCCTTGCCGTTAAAAGAGTAGCAATACCTGTTTAGTGAGAAAAGATGCTACCATGGCTAGACATAGATGTTGGAAACATGATGTAACACATAAATGTGATTTCATATGAAGTATGAGGAAAATATGTAGCGATGTGAACTATGATAATAGGAAGAGTATGAAAAAAAAATTTAATTTTTATTAATCTCAGAGAAGTATAACTCTGTGAAATGAACTATAAAATGTTCAGTTGACGAGGCCAAATAGATATGTAGGATAATTGTTATATATTTGAACATTGATAGTGAAATTATCAATTACTAATAAATGCATAAAGTTTGAGATGGAGAATGGGGGCATATTGCACATGAGATGGACATGTTATTGACATAAGATTGTCTGATGTTTAATAATTGAAATGGACAATAGACCTACAGGTTGATCCAAAATGAGAATTATGTGGGTTCCCTCCCTTATTTAGATCATCTCTATGCAATGAAATGCTTTGTTATATCTAATGCATGACAAAGTGATCATAGTCAACGATTTCATATTTTGTTCTATGCTGAGATGAAGGGTTATTGGGAATAGAAGAACAAATTGGAAGTAACAAATGTTGAGTTAGGTTCTCCCCTTGGGTTAAACATTGAGCTGGATGCCTTAATAACCGTAAGATATTATATGCTTGGATGATAGTGATATTTTATTTTAAGGATATAAGTGCTGTATTCTCAAAGATATATTTTGAAATAAAGGTTCACTGAATCTCATAAGAATACTTCAACTGGGAGTTAGGAAACCGCTTATTAAGCATTGAAAATATTACTGGAATGTACTGTGAGAGATAGCAGTCTATAGGATTTAATATACTCTTTATCAGTACATGAATTATATGAATCCATGAATTGATGATCCAAGTACAAGAAAACACAATGCGTTTTGGGATTCACAATCGTGTATCAATTTGAGATTTAGCATTATCCAACTTATGACTTTGTGATTAGAGATCATATAAGATCAAGTTAGAAATGAAACTTGAGGGCATATACTGGTAAAGATTTGATATGTCTGCAAATCTCAGATTTTGATTATTGAAATGAGGAGTCTTATATCAAATTTTGGAATATAAGAAAAGGTAAAATATGAGATAAGCTAGTGTTATGTTAACTACTCTTGAAAGTATAGTGATACGTAAAACTTAAACTCTCAATGATAATTTCTTATTGGAGATATATAAGAAGGTATATTGTTTATCTCATATGACGGTAGTAAATGACGTCGATAATGTCTGGAGTGTCGATGGACGCATGGTTTCGAGCATTGTTACGTGGTGTTACGTGTGCTTATGTGACTAGGGTGAATCATTGGCACACTTGTGATGATAATTGTGAATGCTTGATTGGCATGATAATTCCAGAGTGCTGGAACAAAGGATCTAAGTAATCATTTTTCTTTTTTCTTTTTTTATTATTATCTTCTTCTCTCGTGTAACCCCTGGAAAGGGGGCCGACACGTTATTAATCTCCTATAGCTCACGGTTACTATTTTTCTGTGTCTTTTTTCTTTTCTTTAATACAGGAGCAAGACTTGACAGAGAAGTGTGACCTAAGACTTGATGCTAGATGTAGCTTTTGTGTGAAAGGTATTCTGATCTTAGAAAGAGATGTAAATTCCACTGCAAAGGTAATATTCTGAGATATGATTGAGTGCATAAAAAATTTCTAAACTAAAGATGTATAAGTGAACTTAACTTAATTCTTATGACTAAGTCAGGAAGTATAGTTTTTGCCTAACTGAGGCGTTGGGTCCAGGGACAATGACGTCATATGTATCATTCATAAATAATGAAAAGTCAGGGCATTACACTTCTCCAAAGATCTCTTACCCTTAAATTCTATGTTCAGATTAGGCAACTGAACCCGTGTAGGTATCATACGCAACTCCTCCTCCTAGATAGC
Organism: Drosera spatulata; assembly: GCA_035668315.1. Lineage (NCBI taxonomy): Eukaryota > Viridiplantae > Streptophyta > Magnoliopsida > Caryophyllales > Droseraceae > Drosera > Drosera spatulata. The sequence goes on from JAOVYX010014683.1 coordinate 17,347, forward strand.
AAAATAAGGCTTCCATGGTCTCAAGATAAGAGGTCTGGAGTTAATAAACCAGGTTCTATTTATGATCAACGTCCTATCAGCCTATGAAGAAAAAAAACTCAAACATCTTCACATCCCTCCACTGATTGCGGATAAAACCCTCCATTGCTTGAAAGGGATGCTATCTTTAAGCACATGTCCAACCACAATAAGATCCCAATACCTCATTTCCTTATATGCATCCTCTATGGTAATGACTAGATCGTCCTCACCTACCTGATAATTGAGAGCAATCCCCTTAGTGATATCTCTATTGCCTGCCAAATCAGAAGTCAGGACATGAGCATATGATCTGTCCTTTCCTTTTTAATATTCATTAGCCAAAGAGAACCATGTTTTCTCCCTAGATTGAATCAAACAACTGAGTGCTATCATCTTTGGATCACCTTTTCTAACTATCCTTACAACCTTCTTAATCAAAGAACACCTTTTACCTCGGCCATAGAGCCCTTCCCATCTACCTTGATACCTCCAATGAAAACAACCTTCTTAATCAAAGTAGCCCCTTTCGCCTCGGCCATAGAGCCCTTCCCATCTACCTTGATACCTCCAATGAAAACCCCCTTCATCTCTCCATTTGATCCCTCTTTTACACCTCCCTTCGAGACATCCTTAACCCCCTTTTTTTGTCATCTCCTTTACATCACCCTTTAACACATCCTTCTCCCCTTCATTCCAACCATCCTTCGTCAAAACATTCTCGCATCACTCTTAGGATTGGCTCCCCCTTTCGTTTTACCCCCCTTCAATCCGTCCTTTACATCTCCTTTCAAATCATTCTTTGATCCATCCTTCACATCCCCTTCCGATCCATCCCCTTTTGTTTTTCCTTCCACCATGAGTTTTGAGAAATCTTCTTCGAAACCACATTCGAATCACCAAGCACCCCATTTGTAATGTCGACTGCCTTCTTCTCTCGTCCTATTCACTCGTGCAAAGTGGTTGCAGCCGAAGAATTAAAATTTAATTTAACTTTGTGATAAAATCTAAAATCAATCATAACAATCGGATATGTATATTCATAACAATCATATATATAATCGTAACATTCACATATACAAAAATAAATTTTTGTCCAATTTGCGGTAAAATGTAAATCGGCCGTAACAATCGCATATACAATTTTGTATTGCGACAAAAATAAATCACACTTGTAACAAAAATTAAATTTGATTTTATAAATTATTTTATTAGAGAAAATTAACAATTATTTCTTATATTATGAGCATTATAATATAAGAAAAGTATAAAAAGATAATATATTTATATAATTACATAAAACGACAAACAACATAGCATACTAAGGCACACTTTTCATTTAAAAAATTATAATGCCCTATTCAATAAAGAGAGAATTACCTATTAATCATCAAAACCTAAAATATTTACCAATTGGACATAGGGAGACTTATTTATAAATTCCTACATGAGTTTAAAAAAATATTACACTCCCCCTTTCACTTTTACACACACATCACTCCCTATTTCAAATTCATTTTTCATTTTACTTAATATCATTCTCAACACCTACACAACCCATAATTTATCTTGTTCATGTCATCATCCCCTTCTATCTATCATCTCCACCACCACGCCACTCCCATTCCTACTCTTCATTGCATTGAGAAAAATGTCACTCTCTCTTTGTTTGAACACTCGAAAAAAAATGTCATAGAGATTAGAGATTTTAATCTCCCACTCCCATTTTCATCTTCCCTTCCTCATTTTTCCCCATCACAAATCTCGTTTCTCCCCTAAACAAGAATCAATTGGCTTATCCACCCTTTCTCCCTCAAAATCAACCCTTCAATCCAATATAAAACGATCCAAATTCACCCTTTTTTGATACTTTTTAGTGCTAAGAAGATCATCATTTGCAACAACGATTCCATTCACGAACCCAAACTCTGACTATCTCGATGATGACGATGGTGGTGATGGGATGAAAGTGAAGAGCCAACTTAATTGGGATGGTGATGATTTGTCCAATTTATTTTCAAGAAAAGAGGGGAGCCCAATTGTAAAAACTATCTTTGAAAGGAATTCAAGTTTGGTTTGCTAGACAAGATGCAGTGGAATAGATGATGAGGGTTCATGATCACTTCTGTTTGGTGTGTATTTGTTTTTTAGGACAACGATGGTGTGTATGTATGGGAAATGGGGATGTTTGGGGGATGCATGGATGATGTTCGATGAAATACCTGAGAGGAATGTGGTTACGACGAACGCTATGTTGACTGCTTGTTTTAAGAGGGAGATGTTCAGGATATGAGGGTTGTGCATGATGGCATGTCGATGAGGGATCTTATGTCGTGAAATTTTATATTCTCGGGTTATATAAAGACGGGTAATACTTTAGTGTATAATAAATGCATAGCAACTTGTTCTCTATATATTGCTACTTTGAATTCAAGTACTACAATTTTTGTTTTCATTCATGTGTTTGTTCTATCGTGTACTGCGTTGTTAGTATTGTATACTACATCTCGATTTTGTATTGCTACGTATCTTGGTTTTATACTGCAAATCCATTTGGAAATAATAGATATGATTTAATAGTGTGTTGTATTTTGTTGGGATCATATTTTTTCAACGTTCCAAACTGTTTATGATAGCATATTATATGAAATGGCACGAAGATGACAATTTGATCTTGGTTCAAAATTTTCATGGACAATAGTACCTACGTAGTCTCATGAACTTATCAATAATTGTGAAGTTGAAATATTACTTCAACTTAAGGTAGTAATGTCTTGAAAGAGATTTTTATTCTAACCAAGTAATATTTAGGTAAGAAGATAGCTTTCATAAGTATGGACATTAAATATGTCATCATATTACATGAAATGAGCAAACAAGACCTAAATGATAATTTAATCTTGGTGGGATACAAGAGTAAAAGTAAATTAGATGAGATGCTATAAGTATAAAGACAATGACATGAATATAATAATTTGATCTTGATTCAAAACTTGCATGGATAATAATACCTTAGTAGTCTCATGAACTTACCAACAAATATGAAGTTGATGTGTTTTATGTTCAAAACTTGCATGAACAATAATACTTAAGTAGTCTATCTAATAAACTTATCAACAAATATGAACTTGAAGGTATACTGTAAGTTGTTTTTGTAACCCATGTTCTCTGATATTTATAACAAAAGTAGTTAAACCTTTACTTCAATTTATTACAATGCACTACGAAAACAAAGATATTGTACCAATATATGCATTAGTCGCTAGTTACCTTTTTTAAAAAAAAAAAAAAACAATCGAAATCATGAAGCGGCTTATTACATCACATATATCTTAGCCTTCCAAATCAGAATCCACCTACGAATAGAAACAAGAATACATAAATCCAAATAGAACCGATCAATGTCCCGCTAGACTAGGATGACGTTGCTAAGAAGGACATGAATCATCGTCCGGACGAGGTGAAAATCATGGCTGATCACTCCCAGCCTCGGCCTGACAGGTGGAAGCGGGATCGTGGCCCATCTGCCTCATCAGAAAAACAATCTGCACCTCCATCCTCTCTGTCTCCTGTTTCTGAGTGAGGATCTCTTGCTGTAGGCTCTGATGCTCCTCCAACGACACTTCGAATCCACGTGCAGCCTGTGACTGCGTCCGAGAGATAGCAGAGAGCTGACTCTTCGGATAGAATTGGCTCGTAGCTGAGCCAATTCCATATACCCTTCCCTTCGACGTGCCAACAACGTCAATATGGGTTTGGGACGTAGCAGCTGCAAGCTGCTGTCGGGAGGCATCAGGATCCATGGACTCATCAACTTGCGACTTAGGGATAAAATTGATCTTGTAATTATGAATGGAATCATTTATGAATGAAAAAAACATGGGGGCTTTAGAATAATAAAATGTAATACAAATACAAAAAAAATACCCAAAACTGTGTAGCCGTCTCGTGAACCATGGGAATGTCGGCCAATGACTTCCCGGCCATTATGGTATCTGCGATGTTAGGAGTGCCCGGCTTTTTTTGGGTCTCCACAAAAACCTCAAATTGTATGGCTTTCCTCTTTAAAATAGTCTTCTAAAAATACTAAAATTTAGAATAGTGGAAGTTTGAAACTAATATGTATCGAACAAATATAATCGATGTTGAATTGAATAACTAAAGTTCAAAGTTTTATCATCCACTTCGCGACAACGATTGAGGAGGCGTTGCCCAGCGCGTGCTTCGCCTTCCCTTTGTTTCTATTCGCGGCATTGATACGGGATCTCTCCTGAATCTTCGAGTAAGAGATAAACCTATCAATGAGAAGATAGCCAACATCCTCACTGATCCATGGCACAGCCTCATACCAATCATGTTCCTACTCTATAATCTTGATCCGTGCCATGAAGATTTCATCCCACATGTGGTCTTGCAACTTCGCCTCCCAAGCTGCACGTACATAGTATGTGTATTTTGTCTCCCTCATGCTTGAGAAAACATAATACAGACATTGCAATCTTACGAATTGTATATCAAAAAGCACTACTTATATCAATATAAGTACTACAAATTTAAAGATATACACTTCATTACTCCGAATTAATATTGTAAATACATTTTAGAAAGGGAAAAAAATGGAAAAATGATAATCATTTTTGTTGGATTATAACAATACAAATCAAAATCAACATTTCTATTGGATTACAACAAACATTCTATTAGATTATAACTATACAAATCAAAAAAATAATCCCGCAACATCTAATCCAACCTATCCGATCTTTCAAAATACTTGCTCGCTCATTCCCCATAGCCTAATGTCCCGACACTAGCACTAGGTTGCAGGACATCAACCATTGTGTAACAATCAGCTTTCACATTTTGCAACATCATTTGGTCATACACGTCCAATGCTTCCTTCGAAAACCCATTCGAAGCATAACCTTGAATCATAACGCTTGAACAAACAATATCATTCTCGATCATCCATCAAACACCTTCCTCGCCTTCTTCATATATCCGCATTTCGAATACATCTCAATCATCCCACCCTATGCCACCAAATTCCTCTCATGCATTTCGTCGAACACCTTCCGCACGTTACTTAACCGCCCAACTTTCGAATACATACACCCTATCCCAGTTCACACATACTCCTCCCCATCAAAACCCCATCTTCAGAACAGCTGCATGAACCCCAATCCCAACGCCATGGCCTCCTCGATGCCGCCTTCAACACAAACGAGAAGGTATAGTTATCCGACAATAGACCCATAATACGTATCGAGACGTAATTGTTGATTACGCCGTGGAATCCGCTCGTGCGCACTTTGTGTTTGATCATGGTGTTGTAGTGGAAGAAATTTTGGGTACTGTATTTTGGGTTCTCGGTTTAGCTTAACTCCATTTGTGGATGAAGTTGGATGAAATGCAATATTGTTAGAGGGTTGATGAAATTGAATGAAAATCAATAAATGAATTGAATGCAAGAGATGAATTAAATGTGATATCGATGGGAACAATTTCATTTCCCGATTGAAGAAATTCGAGCAAAATGTGGAGGAAAAGTGGGCAATAATGGAGGAAGAGGTCAAGGGTGTCCGGAAAAAGGGAGAAAAATTGGTCAAAGTAAGACATGTTTGAGTGAAATGTAAATTAGGGTTGTGGGGAGTGAAGTGTGCATTGAAATATTTAGGGAGTGAAATATGGGAGAAAAATTAAGCTAGGAACTTTAGCTCAATTTGTCGTTAATCATACACCATTATTTTATTTATCAATTAGTCATCTATAAAAAAAATAAAGGACTTCAATTCCATTATATCTAATATGAAAAAGTAACAAATCATTCCTAAAATCAAACGAAATAAGACCAAATAGTAATTAATAAGTTAGGAATGATTTCTTGATAAATAATTTTAAAAAATAAGACATATTGGTTATTTATTTACTAATAAGTCATACAAAAGATTTTTTTTATCAATAAGTCACCATCATAACTTATGTTCTAATTTGATATCTTTTGATTTAAGAAACAAAATATTTTATCAATCAATTACTCTAAAATAATTACAATCGTCGAAGCCGATCACCTGAGTCAACAATACATTCGTCGATCAAATCGACAGTACATCGTCGGGGTGGATATTACGTCACCGGAGCGCACACTATGACCCCTTCCATCGGAAGTACGCCTCGACAGTGCGTCCCCTTCCATTAACAGTGCGCTCTTCCATCGACAATGCACCCCGCTTGTCTCGCCCATTCCACTGAGCCTTCCATCGATAGTGCGGCTGCACATCAATTCATCTTCGAAGACAGTGCTGCAACGTGCATAAAAAGAAACTTGAAATTAACATCATTCCGCCTTCTTTTAGGTAGAAGTTGCGCATAAAGCCAGGACAAAAATAATGCCAGGGCTGGTAGATGGATATCAGTAGTCTCCGGTTCCATGGTACTATATTCGAGAAAAGCCATTAGGAATTTCCTTTGAAATTAACAGTAAGGAAGCTTGAGATAATAGTGAGTTGTCGTGTTTGTGCAAGACAGTGATAGTGGTGGTGGTGGTGGTGGTGGTGAAGAGAGTTGATGATGAAGAGGAGGTGAAAAAGAATCAAATCAAAAAGTTTCAAATCAAATCATAATTTCAGGATGATTAAATCAAGACGGTAAGAATTTCCTTTAAAATTTGGAATTATAAGATTGATTAGATTTGATTTATTCAGGAAGAATCAAATTAAATCTTCTGGGATGATTAATAAAAGCAATGATTTGATGATTCTTTTTTTTTTTTTTTAAAGGAAAAAAAAATCAAATGGTAATAAAAAACTTAGGGGTGACCGTTGATAAATAAGTTTCAAAAAGATGATTTATTGATAATTTTCACTATAAAAATTTATTTTATTGACCAAAATAATTCACATTTATAACAAAACCGAAAGATTTTTTTCTACAATTTTTTTTGTTAAAAAAATAACAATTTTATCATATATTATGAGTATTATAATATAAACAATGTATAGAAATAATAATATATAATTTAAATATAATATTACATATATAATTTCACAAAACGACATACTTCACGGCATGAGAGGGAAGTCTTATAATTTAGAAAATCTTAATATCCAATTAAGAGACATATAAATATCAAATTATCCTCAGCATTTAAAACATTAAGTAATGTATTAACTTATCCTCGAATTAAATAAAATAAATCTTGAAAAATTTAATTTAGCTTTGTGATAAAAAGTAAAACCAATCATAAAAATCATATATGCAAATTTGTTTTGTGACAAAAATAATTCACACTTGTAAGAAATGTAGAAGATTTTTGATAGAGAAAATTACAAACTACTTGTTTTTAATTTCATTAATTACCAATAGATCATGTTGTAAAAGTTTTATTACCCATTAGTTCTCAAATTCAAATTATGATCTTATTTACCTCACATAAAATAAGGAATTAAATTATTACAATAAAATGTAAATGATAATAATCATCTCAAATAAATCTAACTGCTACAACTTCTACAACAGTCACCGTTATCCGTCATCACTTTCGTCCTCGGAACAAACATTACACATGTGACTCTCATCGTTTGCGCCTATCGTCGTTTTCAGAACAAAAAGTGCCCATATATGTACAGATAGTGTTTTGAATCATGTCATAAAAACACCTACTATTCTAAATAATGCCTTAAAAAACAACATCTGTAATCCCGTTCTACTTCTTTCCCTGTCACAATCTTGCCGTGATGTACGACTTGAGAAAAAGCTATATCTTCATAGTTTGCTGTCATAAACATGCACTGTTTCGTGTTGAAGTCGGTTTCCTACAAATGTGCACTATTTCGTCTTGAAGTCTCCCCGGTATCTTTGAATTGTCCCAGTTTCCCTTGCTCATGAAGTCTCCTCGGTTTGGTCTTCTATCTCAGGCAACGACGACATGTGGCTTGTGAACAACGGCGATGGAAATGGGGTTAAGAAACCCCCATCTCAAACCCTTGCATCGCATTTGATCCGACGCATGATTTCGATTAAACATTCATCTTCTCGTAATCTCTCTGTCAGATCAATCGCTTCACTGTCCAGATCTCGAATCCTCGGACTCAAAAGTGGAGATTCGTCGGAAACGAATTCGCTGCACCACTCGATCTCAACTTTGATTTGTCAGGGGAAAGGCGTGAGGGAAACACGGTCGCGAGGGGACCTCAACTTTGATTCGCAGTCCGACGAGCGTTGTCGTGTGGGGAAGGGAGTGAAAAGGGGAGACGGACACATCCGTATGGATTTGATTAGTTAATTATGATTCTTGATTGTAAGATAGACAAAAATGTGATTTAATTTTGAAAAACACATCAATTGATAAAAAAATAAAATTATAAGTTACTTATTAATTGTATTTTTTTTGTATTTATTAATAGATGATATAAAAAATTTTCTACCAATCGTTCATTTTTTGAGGATAAAAATACATGTCCAAATTTGTCCTTTACGTAATATTTTCTTGTCTTCTTTTAAAAAAAATAATACAGTTTTACCCTTCGATTTTGGCTAGGAGACACTTAAACTCCCTTACTTTCGAATTATACATTTATCCCCTTGTAAATAGTTACATTTGCCATCTAACTTAATGGAGACAAACGGCTAGTTGCCTATTTCCCTCCAAAATGTTATCTTGGCCATGTATAACCTAATTTTTCCCTCTTGTTCACCTAACTCTATATATCCTATCCAAATCCTCATCAATTCTCATCTTCTTCTTACTTCATCTTTCTCCTTCCCCACTTGCATCTTCTTTCTCTTTTTATTTTGCAGTATTAGAGATCATTCGACATGAATTTGTCCCAATCATCGTGTGCAAGTATTGACCGTGATGACACACCTTCACACTCGGCTCAATATTGTCGTTGTAAAAAAATTCCTCCGATAAGAATTGTTGGTCCAGAAAAGAGTTCGAGGGGAAGGTTGTACTTCAAATGTGACGAATGCCATTACTGTGCATGGTGCAACCCAATTCAAAGCAATCAAGTAGTCGATGATTTTTGGGGATGTAATTACGGTTGTAATTTCCTTGCTCATCGTGTTAAAATTATCGAGATGGTTGTTGTTGCCATTATCCTCTTGTCGTTGTTGTCCCTGATGTTGAAGTAATAAACTCAGTTTGTTTACTCTAATGGCATCTCACGATTATGTGTATTGGTTGTTTTCCATTGCTCTTCTATCAATGTCGAATGGATTGAACATAAGGAACACCTAAGAGAATCCTGAACACAATAGGAAAACATGAACACTAATAGCAGGGAGACTAATACTTAAAGACAACAACATGAACACAACATGAGAACTGATACTTAAAGACAACAACACAAACACACGAGTTTACAACACAATCACATTGTTCTTACACACGATCATGAACATGATGTTTAAAACACAAACAACGTCATGAACATGATGTTTCTTACACCTGATCTTAGCATTTATACATGATCATAAACATGGTTCTTACACCAACATGGAGACATCAAACAATAAAATATAGACGTCCTGGTATGCATACAACATCATCCAACATCAAACAACACTAAATAGACATGAGTTGGACATCATCAACAACAGCATCAAATGTATCTTCCCAGAGTTGGACATCATCAACGCCTTCACCAGGAGGCCTACCACCCCTACCACCACTTCTTCCTCTTCCTCTAACTGCTGTACTTATAGTTGTAGATACAACTCCCCTATGGGTACTTGCACTTGTAGTGGCAAAAGCAACACCTCTTGATCCTTCATTCACATAAGCATTTGCAGTACCTCTTGTATTTTGTCTCCCTCTTCCTCTTCCTCTTCTAATACTATTTGAACTGCTTGGTGCAGAATTTCTAGGGATCTATGATATCAATGGAATATAACAACATATCAATTGCGGAATACACACATATCATTGGAATAAAAACATAAATCAAGGGCTAAAAAACACATTTTCATACCTGAGAGGGTTGAGAAGCATGAGTAGGTGTGTTCTCACTTTGTTATATTTGAGACGCGGAGCCCTGTTGTTTGCACATATCAATTGAACACACTCTAACCTTGTCAAATTTGTATAATTTACATTGAATATACCTGTATTGGTTCGGATTCAAACTGTGGTGGAGTGTTCTCATTTGGACGATCAAGAGGAGTTGATGGCTATAACCATGTATCAAATATTGTCAAAATCTCATTAAAATATTGAAACATAAGAGGTGGTAATCTCATTAAATATAGGAGGACTGTTAAAATCAAAGACCTACTTGAGTTGCATTCGAAGCATATTTTGATCTTGGATCAATGTTATTCTTGCAAGTTCTTGAATTATGACCTTTATTGAAGCAGTTTTGACAAGTCATTGTTACTTCTCTCCTGCTTGCCTTTACTGCATCTTTTCTAGGTTCATCATTTGTTCTTCTACTCTCCTTTCTTGGTCTCCCAATTTGCACTCTAATAGTTGAAGAATAAGAGGTGGCAATCTAAAAGACATCCAGTTGGGAGGACTAGGAACTGGACGAATGGTATGGCTATATACATCTAAGTATGCTCTTCTCTAGTGATTTACACATCAAAAAAATGTTAGACACTCATATATGACATTTAATTAACACATCAAAAGCATATGAAAACATTGAGTGATATACCTGATATGCTAGAAAAACAAAATTCACAAATTGAACCCTGTCAATTTGCAAGCAACTCACTACAAAATAAATAGGTATTTGCGATCGAATTTTTCAGTCGCTAAACAGTAATTTCGATCGTTAAATATTATTTACGATCGATTTTCAGTAGCTAAAAACGATCGCTAAAATACTGATCGCTAATTATATTAGCAACCGTTTTGCATTTCGGTCACTAATTCTACGACCGGAGAGGAAATAGTTGCAAAGCTTATTAGCGACCGAATCAGTCTCAAAGTTAGCGACCGTTTCGGTCGCTAAAGCTTATTTCTGAAATGAATTTTTCAGTGAACTTAGCGACCATTTCGGTCACTAATTAGTGATTGTTTCGATCATTAATAAGCTTATTCCAAGTACCTAAAATCTGGTTTACTGAATTTTCCCGTGCGATACAAAATTTCACCCAAACTACACTCAAACCACTCTAAACCCATCCATCCGACTTTCCACATCCACAATCCAACACCAACACATCAAATTACACAAAACCAACATGGAAAAAACACCAAATGATATCAATTTACTCGTTATAATTCAAAAATCATGTATCAAATCAAAAACGGTTAGAAAACTAGATAGAACTACAGAAATCATACACATCTATATACGCATAAAAACCATGAATCTGCTCTGGAGGACATGGAGGTGGCGGTGGCGGTGGATCATGTGAATTGTTCGGACGATGATTAAAAGCTCCTTTCCCACACTAGGACATCATCTGGGACGACGATCATGACAGTCAAACCATGACTGCTTTTTCCCATGCTTCAAAGTGAAGGCCTTAGTATGCTCCATACAATGAAGACAAGCTAATCTTTCAGCTGTGCTCCATCTCGATACCATTGCAGAAGCTAAAAAATCACTGACGATCCACAACAACGCAGCCCTCATCTGAAATATCTATCCCCGATGAACATCATATGTATCCTCCCCAAATCTTCACAAATGCGTCAACTCATCAATCAAAGGCTGCAAGTATACATTTAGATTTTCTTTTGGACTTTTAGGCATAGGAATGACCATGGAGAGCATCATGAACTCAATCTTCAGGCACAAGCCAGGAGGAAGATTGTATGGCGTCAATATCACAGGCCAACATGAGTACTCAGATCCGAAATTACCAAAAGGAGTCAATCCATCCGTGCATAATCCCAACCAAACATTTCTCAATTCTGCAAAGAACCAAGGGAACTCCCTATCGAGATACTTCTAAGCCTCACTATTTGATGGATGCAACATCTAATCTTCAACGCTGTACTTGGTGGAGTGTCAAGACATCGCCTCGGTACTGTTCTTAGTTGCATACAACCGTTGCAGCCTTGAAGTTATCAAAAAATATCTCAATACTTTCAGTTTGCCTCTTTGTTTTTTCTTGTATCGAGATGCCCCACAAACGAAACATGACTCCAAGCCGTCATCCCCCTTCCAGAATAATATACAGCCATATGGACAAACATCTATCTTCTGAACAGGAAGCCGATACCCCTTATCAGCCTGTTAGTCAAGTACAACGTGTTCGTCATCATGTTATCTTCCGAGCAGATATCCTTCAACAGAGCTACAAATGATATCTATCATTCTGTGAGGCATGCTGTACTCATATTTGATGTTCAATAACCTAGACACGGCCTCCAGCTGAGAGAGTTTGTAACTAGGATACAACAAATCATGATAAATCTGAATCCATCACTCTGTCCACAAATAAGGTCAACATTAAGCTATCAGGTTCTAATTTTTTGTTAGATAGTTTTTATTTCATACATCCAAAATTCAAAGTTCTTAAAACCAACAAGTAGCTATCATTATGTTTTTTTCTCACTAAAAAAACTTTTTTTTCGAATTAGCATTCACATAAATGTTGAATTAAAATAATTTTTTTTTCAATTAGATACAAATACAACCTATCATAAGACGGGCTCTAATTATTATTTTTTCTACTATTACTTTTTTCAAATACTCACCATCCTCAAACATCATCTCAAACCATCAATACTCTATCAACCTCATCATCTACGAAAAATCACCTAAAATCATTCCACCTTTATCTCAATCAAACCATCAATTATCATCAACCTGATCACCATCTACAAACCAACCATGATATCGCCTAAACCAAGCATCACCTTAACCAACCAAATTCATAAAATCAATCCATTCAACCCAGGAGTCATCAACAAACCAAATCATCACAGTAAACATAGTTTAATTTTAAAATAAATTCAAATCAACTAGAGATTTAGTTTTAGAAAATTATACACTTTTGGAACAAAGGGGTTAGGGTTTTGATTCGATGCGGGATGCGGGATGCGGGATGCGGGTATGTTGGCTTCTTCTCCTTCGTCGGCTCGCCTTCACCTCGCCAAAAATGCTGTCGGAATCGCTTGCCGGGGCTCCTTGTCCGGGTAGGGAATGGAGGGTCGGTGCAGTGGTGTGTGATGATGGGGATGAAAGCTACCGATGGGGGTGGTGGTGTGCGGATGTCGCCGCTGGTTGGGTGATGGTGGGTGGAGTCACCACCGACCGATGGGGGTGGTGGTGGATGGTGATGGTTTCTCGCTGCTGGGGTGAATTTTTGGGAAAGAAAAACACGAAGGAGGAAGGAGAGAGAGAGGAGGAGATCTGATTTCGGAGGTATATTAATTAATCAGCGATCGATTCGATTCCTAAATATAAATTACGACCGTTTCGATCGCTTAATTTATGACAGTTTTAAAATTGGTCGCTATATTAATTTAAGATTGAATCAGTCGCTAAATTTAGCGACCGAAATTTAAAATCAGTCGCAAATAGCCATTTTTTTGTTTTTTGTGTAGTGACTCAACATATTTGCATGGGATTCCACTAAGATCCCATAACCTGCAAGTACATGTTCTCGTCCTAATGTCTACAACATATTGCTGACCAAACTCTTCAACTTCCTACCTGTTATGGCCTACATACAGAGAAAAATAGTTTCTAACCACTTTCTTAGTCTTCTCAATCCTTCTCCATATATGAAGAGCAATTTTCCCCTCATATCTTTCCATACCTTGTCTCTTAACTTGTATTCTTTCCATAAATTTCCTCCTTATCCTCTCCAGTAGTCTGATTAATAGTTTGTCTCTTGCATCTCTTATATATGAGTTGAAAGACTCACTTAAGTTGTTAACCAGAACATCACATACAACTCTTGTGGAAAAGTGTGACCTTGACCACT
>JAOVYX010014684.1:0-31255 GCA_035668315.1 Drosera spatulata
AGAGGTGGTGGTTTAGGGGATTTTGAGATGAAATATGGAAAGCAAGGGAAGGGCTATGCTAATTGACGATGATGACCGGACGATGGCGACCCACGAACGGCGGCGATGGAGGTTTGTGGTGAATTGTGGGAGTTTTTCGCGAAAAGGGAAGTGGGGAACTAATTGATTTTCGGGGGTATAATTAGAAGTTTGTGACGAATTCGATCGGTGATTTGCGACGGATTGTGTTTGTCTGTCACAAATTTACGACGGGAAAAAAGATCCGTCGCTATCATATGTGGTGACTAATTTCACTTTTTTCTTCGCTAATTAGCACTTCCTTTCGGTATGGAAGGTGCTGCCAAAGCAAGCTGCTCATTATGTGAAAAGCGAGAGCCTTGACGAGTTCACTGGCGTTTTTCTTGGAGAAATAAATAATATGTCTTTGTAATCGATGGTAACGGATCCATAAGTAAAATTTGACTCCTAATAACAGAGTACGGCATCAACTTCAACATATTTATTAAAAGTCATCATCATACCATAAGTGCACGTGGGAAGTGAGCGATAAGACGACAACTCATACCGATATGCTTTGAGCGTGGTGTAATAGGCCGAGATGAAAGATGTCCCTTGGCTGTGATTCGAAATAGCTCTCTTTATTTCAAAGATACGAGGAGCGTTTTGCTGTAAGAAACGTTTGCTAAGATCCTTCCAGACATCGTGAGCATTAGTGGTCCACAAAATGCTGTTGGCGATAGAGGGAATGACAGAGTGAACAATCCAGGAGGTCACCATTGAATTGCATCTTCCCCAAGCGGCATAATCAAGAGAAATTGTTGCATGCTCCTTCACCGTCCCATCAGCAAACCCAAGTTTGTTCTTTGCTTGAAGAGCCATTGTAATGGCTCGTCTCCACGTCGGATAGTTGTCTCCATCAAGTACCTGCGTGACAAGAGGAGTTCCAGGATGATCTGAACTGTGAAGAAAGAATGCTGATGACGGATTAGAGGATCCCTCGCAAGTTTTGAAACTGGCAGTCTTAGTCAGTCTGTTTTAGGGTTTGAGTGTGATGGTCACCCAAGTCGAGGTTATGATCAATGACAAGTCAAATCAAATACTTCTTCTCTCGGTAAGAAGGAAGAGTCAACATAAAGGAAATGGGCCTTGAAAGGTAAGGGAAAAGCCCATCCAACTAGGGTTTCCTTCCCTATAAATACCCTTCACTCTTCCTAAGGAGGTATCTTCTCTCATTCTCAATCTCCTCCTCGCTCCACACACTTTTCCTTGTTCTCTCTCTTTTCACCCAGACCGGGCATATACTAACTTGAGCGTTGGAGCGGGCATCTGAGGTATGCACCCTTAGTCTCCCAGCTAATGGCGTTTTCTTGGTTCCTGGTGTGCAGATCGTTCGCGCATCTTGAGATCGGTCCCGCATCATTAAATCCGTCTGACATACGACTGAACCATCATACGGTCCGACCCAACCCCCAGATCGGACGAGCTGTGACAAACAATTTGGCGTGTTAGGTAGGGACCGATTGCTTTAACAACATGCCAATAACCCAAAGCTGAACTACCAACATGCAACCAGAACCATCCAACATGGCTTCCGCTAGTCGCGCTCCGCTTTCGCCACCCCCAGGTGACAGACCCTTGAGATCGGCCCGCATAGGGACAAACCCGACGCTACCCCAAGCTGAGTATATGGCGGAGAGCTGGGCAGTTCAGTAAGTTACTGTGGTCAAGTACCAAGAGTTACACCAAGAAATGACCCGACCAATGCGAAACGCTCTAAGGGAGATGAGGAACCTATTGAACGACAGGTTGACCCCACGTCTAGACATGGCACCTCCACAGAACGCGGAGAGGGGAGCACCTGTAGTTCCTCCGTGAAATGTGGAACGAGTACCCCCAGCTGACCTGACCGATCTTCGACACCAGATTAACCGAGCTGGGGTGGAAGATCTCCGAGTTAAAGAAGACCTCAGAAATCACATCAGTGTTGGGAGGGAAGATCTAAGAATCCATCTGAATGCTTGGTCGGTAAACTCCACAGCCCTCGTACCCGATCGACTGGAGAGGGCCCAAGCTTCTCAGGTCGTCCCCCTGCAACCTCATGGACAACTCATTCCCTTCGAACAAAAAGTGGAGCAACTTTACAAGATGGTTGAGCAGACCGAGCGAGGATCGCGTTTTAGGAATGAAGAAAGGGTGTTCAGAATGGACACTCCTTTCATGGCCGAGATCAACGAGCAGCTTCCCCCTGAAAGGTTCCGAATGCCTTTATGTGACACCTATGACAGGATGACTGATCCGGACGAGCACGTTCAAAACTACCTGACCTTGATGAATATCCAAGGAGCGTCCAACGCCATAATGTGCAAGGCCTTTCTAACCACTCTCCGTGGACCGGTTCGAGCTTGGTTTAATACTCTTCCAATCGGATCGGTAGGTTCATTTGTTGAATTGGCTGAACTATTTCACAGGCAATATGTTAATAGCAAACGACAAAGGCTCACATCTAGTTATATGTACAAGATCTTTCAACAATCGGGCAAAGATCTTAGATCGTACATCTAGAGGTTCAACACCGAGAAGGTTAAGGTTGAAGATCCAATCGATCACGAGATATGTCAAGCCTTGATAAACGGTTTGGCGAGCGATGATCTCTCATATAGCCTCTTAAAGAGGGAACGATGGACATACTCCAACCTTCTAGCCAAGTTGGGAAAATACATTTATGTCAAGACGACAAGGGAGATCCGCAATCAGAGGCTCGGACTCTGGGCGGAATGAACTGCTAAGGAGGAGATCAAGGACATGACGAACAGAGGGAGCCTTAACAGCCTCTACAGCGTCCGCGTATTAATATGATTATTAGGGGCATCATCTAAGGAAAGGGTCTGAAGACCCCCCGCAGGAGCCGAGACCCTCAAGATGACTCCACTGTCAACGAAGGAAAGAAGATATGGACCGACCTTGTTGTTCAATTGGGACCCGAGGACGATGAGGGAATCCAGTTCCCCCATGATGATGCCCTTGTCGTTACCCTCCACATCGGGGAGTATGATGTCGAAAAGATGCTGGTCAATAGTGATTCGTCTGCCGACATACTCTATCTCTCTACCATAAGGAGGATAGGAATGACCGAGAAGTATCTCAAGCCGTTCCGTACCCCCTTGATTGGATTCGCAGGAGAGACCGTAGGTTCGAAGGGGTATATCTCCCTATCACTAACAGTGGGAGATGAAACTATCGGTCGGACTCGGACACGAATGACAGACTTCTTAGTGGTAGACCTTTCCTCTGCCTACAATGGGATTCTTGACCGGCCATCCATAGTGGACCTCCACATGATGATCGCTCCATGTTATGTGATGATCAAGTTTCCTACCCTAAAAGGAGAAGGCATGATCAAAGGAAACCAAAAGGCCTCGAAGACATGCTATACCTCCACCTTAAAGCAATACCTGGATTTGAAAGGACAAGAAACCCTCCAACTGCACCTCGACCCGAGGTTGTTCAAGCCTCGGCCCCAACCGGTTGAAGACTTGGATGAAATTCCCCTGAACATGGAAGATTGAGCCAAGTGTGTGAAGATCGGTTCTCAATTGACCGATCTTGTCAGATCGGACTCGATCAAGTTCCTCCGCTTAACTTAGACATGCCAGGCATCGGTTGGCAGTAGATAAGAATGCTCGATCAGTGAAGCAGAAAAGAAGACACTTCGCGGAAGAGCGGAACCGAGCTATTGCAGAAGAGGTCCTCTTGGCCGGCTTCATCCGTGAAGTAAAATACCTTGACTGGATGGCTAATGTTGTCATGGTGAAGAAAGCAAATGGCAAATGGCAGATGTGTGTCGACTTCACCGACCTAAACAAGGCATGTCCGAAGGATTCCTATCCCCTCCCGAGGATCGACCAACTAGTTGATGCAAGGTCTGGCCACAAGCTCTTGGCATTCATGGATGCTTTCTCCGGATACAATCAAATATTTATGGCTCCAGAAGATCGTGAGAAAACATCCTTCATAACCGGCCAATGTCTAGTATTCAAGAATGCCGGTGTGACCTACCAATGTCCAGTAGACAAGGTCTTCAAGCCATTATTGAGGAGCACGATGGAGATCTATGTGGATGACATGTTGACCAAGTCTAAAGAGGTCAACTTCACGTGTCTGACCTGAGCAGGATGTTCGATCTCTTGTGGAAGTACAAGATGAGACTCAATCCTTTCAAATGTGCCTTTGGTGTGGCATCTTAAAAATTCCTAGGCTACCTCGTCATGCACCAATTGCATTGAAGCAAATCCGGCTCAGATCAAAATAATCCTCAAGATGGAACCGCCCAAGACAAGACGAGACGTCCAAAGGCTAACTGGGTGTATTGCTGCACTCGGTCGGTTTCTCTTTAAAGGAGCCGAACGAACGCTCCCATTCTTCAAGATATTGAGGGGAAAAGATAGAATGGGATCAAACATGTCAGACCACCTTCGTCCAGCTCAAGGAGTATCTTCAAGAGATCCCATTCCTCACTCGGCCTTAAGAGGGGGAGCGCCTCTACCTCTACCTTATGGCCGCTGAAGAGACCGTATCTGCTGTTCTTCTAAGGAGAGAAAGAGGGGTCTAACGATCGGTCTACTATATCAGTAAGGTATTGCACGGTCCTGAGCTCCGATATCCTAAGTTAGAGAAGGTAGCCCTAGCACTTCTCACTGCAACGAGAAAGTTGAGACCCTATTTCCAAGCTCATTCGATCGCTGTGGTGACGGACCTACCTCTGCAACAAGTCCTCCACAAGCCTGAAATGTTCAGACGTTTGATGAAATGGGCTATGAAAATAAGTGAATATGCCAGTTCGGACTTCCTGGCTCAGATCGGGTATGAGCCAAGAACTGCCATAAAAACTCAAGCTCTAGCGGACTTCCTGGCAGAGTGCCAGTTCAGCTCAGATCGGGTCGAACGAGAAGAATCTATCGGGAACGAGATTGCCCGACAACATGAAAGACCTACATTGACGGCTCTTCTTGTAAGAAGGGATTGGGAGTAGGGGTACTTCTAATCTCTCCGACCGGATTGAACCTCCCTTGCTCGATCATAATGCAGTTTAAGGTCACAAACAACATGGCTGAATATGACGCACTTATCTCCACTCTTAGCTTAGCAAAGCATCTTAACATCAATCGTATGGAGATCCATTCGGACTCGTGACTAGTTGTGGAACAAGTTGGTGGCAAGTGCGAGGTTGGATCCGAGTCGCAAGGATAAGTATCTCTTGCAGAAAGACTCATCAAAGCATTTGTCGACCTACAGATTCGACAAATCCCACGGGGGAAGAATAGCATAGCAGATGTCCTAAGCAAGCTATCATCCGGATTAAGCAAATGGAACGAAGACAGACTGCTGACCGAAGTGGTGAGATCACCTAGGAAGGATAACAATAAGATCGAAGCCATCGAGGTTTCCCCTCCATGGGTGGACGATCTGAAACAATATATCGAGCACGGGACCCTTCCGGAGGACTAGAAAGAAGCTATAAGAATTAAACGGATTGCCCTAGAGTACTTGATAATAAGTCAAGACCTATTCCGAAGGTCCTACTCCATGTCTCTACTAAAGTGCCTAAGGCCGACTGAAGCTAGGTCTGTCCTGACCGGGGTCCACGAAGGAATTTGTGGAAATCATCATCGAGCAAAAAGCTTAGCGTATAATGCATGAGACAAGGATATTTCTGGCCTAGCATCAAAGCCGATGCCAAATTCTTCGTGCAGAAATGTGGCAGATGCTAGAGGATGGCCGACCTAAGCGAGAGACCTGTCACAGAAATGACATCTATAGAGATCCCTTGGCTATTCACTCAATGGGGAATCGACATCCTTGGTCCTTTCCCTATGGCACCCGGACAAAGGAAGTTCGTCATAGTAGCTGTTAAATATTTCACTAAGTGGGTCGAAGCGGAGGCCGTCCCGAAAGGGTTCATGTGGAGATCGATCGTTAGTCGGTTTGGAATTCCAAAGATACTCATCTCCGATAAAGGAACTCAATTCACTAGCTCGGCCTCACCAAATTTTGTCAAAAGTTTTGCATCGAGCAAAGGTTCGCTTCAGTCAAGCACCCCCTGACCAACATACAAGTTGAAACTATGAACTAGGAGATAAAAAAAGAAATAGCCAAAAAGCTTGTCTCAACAAAGGGACTATGGGTTGATGAACTGCCTGCCATCCTATTATAACACCCCCGGATTTCCGTACCGGAAGACACGTGGGCGTTATGACGTCACGGACCCAGTTCGTGACAAGGTCAAACAAACCGAATGGGTTTAGAGGTATAGAAGTCAAGGAAATTATAAACCGTAGCCATAGCTTAAAGTTCGAATACCTATTTTAGTTACAGCATTGGAGCAGAAACAATGCAGATCCATTATTACATTAAACCAAAATAGACATCTAATCTGCTATAATTTCTGAAGCACGTGAGATCATCTATATGCATGCAAGCTCACACTAAGAGCCTTCAGGTGCTGTTGGGAGCATACCTGCAATTGAAACACATAACCGTGAGCTAATGAAGCTCAACAACCTCAGGTGTTTGAATCCCAATTACAGGGAACTTCTGCTAACGGCTATGGCGACCGTCGAAAGTCCCTAAAACATTTTTATATAATATACGAAAATATGGGCGCCATAGCAAACAACATCGTTTTACATTGCTTTATATGGTTTCGTATCGCTTTTAGGAGTCATTCCTTTATTTGTATTTATTAAGGATTCATGACTTGACTCAAAAGCGATGACTCCAAGGATATGACCGACTCGGAGTACAGAGATAATGTGTCAATCCTCATCCGGGCTACGCAATAGGTTCTGTTTTCACACCTGCCTATTCTGTGCGTCGCCTTGCACCTCTTGTGCGTATTCAATGAGGTATCGTCTGTCAGCATTGAGATAATTTGGGCCTCCCTGCAGAGAGCAACCCGTGGCCCCGACAATGGCGTAGAAGCCGTTGCATGCATGCAAGGAAAAGATGGGGAATGCCCACCTCTCCCTAGCTAGTTCTCACCCGTGACGTTGACTCAGAGGATATCATTGGAGTGCAATGACTCAAACCTAAGCCACCAAGGCTGTTCAAGGATACAACAAATGATCGCAATGGATTAAAGAAGGGACACCATTGTTCGACCTTCTCAATAATTTCAGGAGAAACGATCAACGATCCAAAGGATCCAAGATAGGACATCAATGTCGACCTTATCAGTTCAGGGATGCTATATTTCTTATTCGTTCACTTTTTCATTAATTCACATAGATAGTGTAACTATATTTTACATCCCCCTTTTTCATTTTATCAATCGTTTAGAGGTCGCTTCCATTTATTTCCCGAGAAGGCATAGATAATATATTGGTGTGTATTCCAGTTCATTTCAACCCCAAGTACCCCTCCACATATCAAACATGATCATATGTGCACGTTTAAGGTTATATTTCTATGTGTATGGGTTATATATCTCAAATACGCATTTAGGTATAAGTTCGATGCACGAAATTGATGATTTCTTGGCCAGAAGGCCGTCGCGACCGTGATTGGGCCCTGTCATGGCCGTGACCAAGGGTTGTCATGGGCACGACGTGTCTGTCAGCCCATATACCAGGATTCTTTTTCCCCGTCGTGGGCGCGACCCAGGATGGTCACGGCCGCGACTGTTGTGCAGCCCAGAACGTCTAGAAAACCCGCCTTCGACGTTCACGGATCCTTCAATTGACACCACAATGCATACAATCCATTTCATACACATCATTCACAGCAAAAACATATCACAAACATGCACGGACGTGAAGAAAGCTTATGAACGCATATAAGAGGCATCTCGGTCGAGTGAGATTACCTCGAACGTGTTTGATTTCCTTATGCGCACGATCACACGAATGGATCCGTTGATGTCCCCTAGCCGAGCCGCTGGCGTTGATTCTCCCCTCCGGCTGCTGCTGCGATCCGTGCCCTTGTGGCGTCAATGATGATGAAAACGATGGTGAGAAGGTGTGGTGATGATATAAAGAAGATAATGAAGATGTTGATGATGCATTGGCCGGAGAGGGTGTTGAAGATGATGGCGCAGGCGGCGGCTACTGTTGGTGCTGGTAGGTGAGGGATGGGAGGAAAATGGTGGAAGTGGGAGAGGTGAGTGTGGGAGAAAGGCGATGGAGAAAGCGGGAGAGTGGAGGTGGGTGAAAATACCCCGTTTCGTTCCGCGATACGTCTCGTTCAGTCCATTATTTACCCAGATTTCGTAACATTAATTCATCGAAAATTTATTTGCATCGATAGATTTATCTCATATACGAACATATGACCTCCCGAGTCATAATCCATTATTCATGGGATTAAAACCGCTAGCCTTTATGCGCAATATTTATAACGTTATAATGTTATAACGTTATTTGTTCGTAATGTTTATTGGCGCATTCAACTAATCATCCCCAAATATTCCATCATTATATTTGATTTAATAATCAACTATATCTTGGGTTGAATCTGTAACCCTAAAGCGCGACTATTTTTTTTTAATTCGTAATGATATTTAACGTCTTTTATTCGTGCTTTATTTACATACGTACTCTACGTACGTTATATATTCATTTTTAAATCCTCAAAATTTTCGGGTATTACACCTATAGTCATACCGAACGACCCCAAAACGGTCGACCAGGAAGACCCCATTCGCACTTGTCTTTGGAATGGAAGTAGTGGTGCCTATCGAACTCCGAACTTCTAGCGCACGGGTCTTGGGTTATGACGAGGGGAAGAACGAGCAGCTCATAAAGGAAGAGCTCGATCTGCTAGAAGAAAAGAGAGAAGAAGCTCATGTTCGAGTTCGGGCCTTCCAAATGCAGATTGCTAAGTATTTCAATTCTAATGTCCGACCTCACCAATTCAAGGTAGGATACTTGGTCTTGAGAAAGGCTGAATTTGAAACGGGAAAAACTAGGAGCAAGCTCTCTGAAAATTGGGAAGGACCGTTCAAAGTCACTTCAGTCTCATCATATGGAGCATACAAGATAGCTCGACCTAAAAGGCAGGAGCTACCTCGAACCTTCAGTACGGATGATCTCAAGTTCTACTTTGTTTAAGATGGAGGATCTAGTCAGTTCATATCCTGAAGTGTTATGACCGATCCGAATAATGATGTACTAGGTTAGACTAAAATTGTCCTGAAGTGATGATTGAATGGTTTAAATTAGTCCTGAAGTGACTATATACTAGTTTCATCAAAGTTGAATAAAAGGATCTTTTTCTGTCATATAGAATTATGTGAAGGCTGTTAATGTCATGACAAACCGACCCCTCTTCGCTATGAAAATGACCGGAATGGTCAATGTCTCAATGAACCGTCAAGATTTAGCGGGACGATCAAACGAACCACCTTTAGTCGGCAAGATAGCAACCGTAATGGCCAAGGATCGAACGAACCGTCATGACGTGACAGGACAATAACTGGCCAACCTGGTGAAAACACTGAAAAATTGATCCGTATACCCCTACGGCTGAATGGCCGCATGGGTAGGCTGAAAGGAACCCTATGTTCCGAGGTTAAAACAGTCTAGAGGCAGGGCAGAACGCCTCGACTGACCCAAAAAATATCATTGTAGAAATGACAACATAAGACTTACAAAGTCTCGAAAATGAAAATAGTTGAACGGCTAATAGAGTACATCAAAAGGTCCGAATTAAATTCTAGACTAAAAGAAAGTAAATGAAAGTATAAATAGGGAAGGGACCCCGAAATACAAACGCTCGCACATATAACCAAGAAGCAAGCATTCTAGATCGAACAACTATCCAAAAACGAGTACTCTAGACCTATTTGTCTTGTGAAAACAACAAAAGGAAACAAGGAATGTCGATCCTACCCAAAAATCGACAGGATGTCCTACTCAGCTACTATGCCAAGTCGGCCCTAGCACTCGTCTTCTGGACCCCAGTACGAACGAATGACCTCGTTGCAACATCCTCAGTTGAACAAGCGATAGTAATGGCGGTGGCCAGCCGAGCGACAGCAGCAGCCTAGGTATCTGCTCTCCTTCGAAACTCCGGATAGCTACTAAGAGACTTAAGATCTAGCTTCTGTGCCGGTTTGGGAAAAGCATCTTGTAGAATTCCTCTAGCTCATTAAACCCGGACTCGATCCCCTTGTTGAACCCATTTTCCTCAGCCTCCTCCAAACTCTTATCCACGGCCTCTAACTCCCTTCATAGCTGGGCGACCTCCTCCCTGATCGACATCTCGAGCTTGGAAATAGCAGCTGTCTGAGAAACTCACACGCTCGAGAGATCTTGTTCGCGTTCAATCCTCTTCCTCCTCTTCTCTTCCCGCTCGGACCGAAGCACCTGATTTTGCTTTTGAGATTATTGAAGGTTACGGTTCTCAAGGATTAGATCATCTACGTGGTGAAGAAGGCCAAGTGTGTCGATCACATTATGCAAACCAAAACAAAACGATCAATTGCATAAATAACAATGTAAGAGAGAAAATGAAGGAAGGAAAAGAAGAAAGTACCCTATAAGTGCTACAAATGACACAAAGCTCAAAACTCTCACGTTTCGCATCGGATTGCATAGCTTGGTCCGAAGGAAGGTAGATGGACTCAAGTATAGTACGGGCGTTGAACCCCGTCGTCCAAGCTGAGGCCTCAGGATGAATCCTTCAAGTCGGAACATAAGCCTCCTTCCCAGCCGGACCGATTGGACGTACGGCTCCCCCTAGAAGGTCGTCCGACTGAGCAACAAGCTTGGATGGACCGGTCTCAGATCCGACCAACCTAGGGGGTGGAGAGTTATCGATGTGTAGAGACTTAGATGGGTAGCTATCTAGAGGTTCGACACTGGCACCCCTCTTCTCTCCCCTTCTGCTTGTGTCTGTTGCCTTGTCCTTCCCCTTCCTTCTCTCTTGGATCGGACGCAGGGTGACCTCCAGTAGTCTAGTCGGCTCTGAGGAAGGAACAAGGTCCGGATTAGAAGCAAATCTAGCATTCCTCCTCCTCAACAACTTCTCCGGAGCAACCATACCTGTAAAAGGGGAATTTCAGCATGGGTCAGCAAAACTCTGAACGAGAAACAGAAATGAAACAATACTCACGCATATCATGTTTATGCAAGAACTCCTCGTCGATCAAGTTCAACACTTTGAAGGTGCGCGTGGACTTAATGAAACGATCAATGTTCGATCTGGTTTCCTTCTCGTTCGAACCATGGATAGGAGATCGGATATGGGCAAGAGAAACACCCGATCGCCAATGGATAGCAAAGTCAAACACAGCTCCATTCGTGATTCGGACATAGAACCATTCGTCGCGCCACCGGTGACTGTCCTTAAAATCGATCAAAAACACCATACCAGGTCGCGAGGCTAAGTGATACCAACCATTCTCACGATAGTTCAGGAAAAAGAAAGTAAAAAGAAGCTCAGGCTGATGGCCATGCTTTCCACACCCAACTCTCGAGTGGCCACATAAAATCCAATCATCATCCTGATCGAGTTGGGCAAGAACATGGAAGGACATATCACTGTATACCAAAAGACCGGACTGAGGAATCCATGAATTGGGAATCTCATCCCGTCTCTCAAAGTATCGAGGTAGATGGGAAGAATTGAGCTCTCAACTGGAATATAAATCTGCTGTCCAGAGTCGGGTTGATCTATAGCAAAACCACTCGGAATAAAGAACTCGGATCTAAGGGACCTGAACCTCAGCTTAGATATCTTAGAAGGATAACTGAAGACCTTGGGTGAAATCTCACGTGTACGACCCTCGTCGCCCTTTCGGTTGGAAGAATCCCCGCCCGAAGTCAAGGTCTCATCGGCGAGGTCGGGGCTAGGAGAATCGATCATGCCCCCGGAAGAACGGCCGATCGAATGAGATTCAGCGAGCCGTCGGTCGCGAGGGGGAGAATCGTGTCCCAAAACCTCCTTCATCCGCTCATAGACTTTCCCACCTACAAGGAGGGAAAGGTCAAGAAGGCCCGATCGATCTAAGGAAATGTCGACGAGACCAGGTCCCACATCCTCCAAATCAAAGTCGATAACGTCAAAAAGTGCACAAATTATAATCCATACCTACTTGTAAGAATTAATGAAATAGGACAACGGAACTGTCGACCTCCCAAGAACTCTCCAACCTGGTGGGAACCGTCCTACCTCCCAAGAGTCGTCTGACCTCGCACTTCCTGACGGACGACCTCAAGCAAGCTCACTGGCCGGAACAATGGAACCGGCCTTGAACCCGGTCGACCTCAACACCACTGGGCACGTCTGGATGAACTTGGAGATCTGACCTCAAATCCGGATAACCACGGTACCCGTACAACCTCGGTACGCGGACGACCGACCTCCACGATGGTCCCAACTCGCCACTCGTTATTGCTCAGCTATGGATGTTTTCGTATTCCCATGTTTTTCAAGTTTTCATGTTTAGTCTTTGTTCTTGACTTTGCTTTCAAATATATGACTAATCTGGTTCGATGGCTTGATAGGGAAAAGCAAAGGTTTGCGTTAGGAAAGTTTAATGAGTGAATATACTCGCGGTTTTCTAAGTTACTTTTCTTTGTTTAGCATGTTTAGTGTCGTTTCCTTTGTGTTTTAGTATAGTTTTGTAATTTCCAGAGGTACAACCTAGAGGGGGGGGGGGGGGATAGATTGTTTTAAAATTTTTCGATATAACACAGTAGAGTGTTTAAGTGGTATGCACTAGTTGTTCTTACAGACTGCAAGTTGTGTCTACTGCAGAGACTTATGCGTTCAAAGTTGTCTCTTTGCACTCTTTAATTTATTTCTAATAGTTGTAATATGCAAAGCAATGCAAAGAAAAGTAAGAACACAAGATTTTATACTGATTTAGACACTCGTTATCAACTGATCAACGAGAGCTTAGTCCAATCTTCCCTTAGTGACCGGTGTAGTCAAGCCAAGAGGTGAGTTCACTATCTTCTTGTTTTTGGCCTACAAGAAAACACCTTTACAAGTTCCCAAATTGCTAAAGGCTTAGAACCTAGATCCTTGCACAGATCCTTCTTTGGACTCTGCTGCAGCTTCTTATTCTTTGGAGCAGACTAGTGAACCTCACTTCTTCCTGATTCTTCGTTTTAGCTCACTCGGATGATTACACAATGATTTCTGATTTTTCTTCTTTCTGAGAGTGTTCAAAATATCATCATCCACTCTTTTGTCCTTTGAGCTCCTTTGATCCCCTTTTATAGGCTGAGGGGATAAGAACCCATGACTGTACTATTCAGATGTTGATAGGTTTTTCTGTTTGCTCACAGTGACCCCATCACTCATGTTGTCAGACTTGCTTCAGCTTTTCTGATCTTAGTACAGATTCTCCATACCTCAAATCTTCGATTTGACCAATCCTTTGATCCTTGTCCAATCTTGCAATCAGCTCTGCTGCACTCAATCTGCTATGACTTATTCTGCATCTGGTACCATTGAGACCTCATCTGCACCCGGTCACTGCTGCAACCTTGTCTCTACCCAGCACTGCTGCAACCTTTTCTACATTGCTGTGTTGGCTCTTGTAACCAAGATTGATCCTAGATTGTGAAGCATTTGCAGGTCTTTTGTTGTCCATGTATGTCTTAGATGCCTTGTTGAAATCTCTCTGTAGTAGTCTACATCTGGTGGTCACTGTAGTAGTCTCTATCTGTGCCCGTCTGCTCTTCCATATGAAACCTAGACTGCAGATTACTAACCTGATTTCCATCATAAGCACACTAGTTACATCATGGTTATACTCTTAAGTTTTATTTATCAATTTCTATACAAATGGAGGGATTGCACATTCCTATCAGGTGGGATAACCTTTTGCTTAGTTTTTTGTGGAGAAGGATTAAAAGGCTCAATTTTCATATCTGTAGGAGTTTGTAAGCTCCCACTGGAAATCGGTTCCCGAGTGCTCCCATTAAGAGCAACATCGATAAGACTGCTCCTACTCGAAGCAGCATCTTCACTGCAATCATTGACGACATTGGGAGCTAATTCTCCATCTAGTGACATCTTCTATGTCCAACTCGTGGACTTGAACATCCTTCTTTATTTCGTCTTTGCTAGGAAATTCATTCTCGATGAATGTCACATCTCACATCTCAATCTCTTTCAGTGTGCCATTTGATTGGTCGCATAGCATCACACATCCTTTCGAGTACTCAGGATGCCTGAGTACTATCCGTTTGCAACCTCTTGGGTTCAGCTTTGAAACTCGAACTGGAGGAATGCGCCCAAATCTTGCAGACCCCCATTGTCACATATGGCCTAGACTAGGCCTACTCCCAATCCATCTTTCATAAGGTGTATTAGGTACTGACTTGCTCGGTACAAGGTTTCGTATGTAGGCAGCAGTCAACAACGCATCACCCCAAAAGGATAAGGGAAGATTCGCTTGCGCCATCATATTTCTTACCATGTCTAACAATGTATGATTCCTTCGCTCAGTAACATCATTTTGTTGCAGCATATGAGGAGTCGTTAATTACCAACGGATCCCTTTTTCCTCATAGAGCAGTCTAAATTGTTCAGAGAGGTATTCGCGTCTGCGATCAGTCCTAAGGACCTTCACAGTTCTATCGAGCTAATTTTCAACATCCTTTTGGTAGAGTGGAACATCTCAAGGCCTCTGAGTTGTGAGCATGACATGACCATATAGCGAAAAGTCATCTATAAATGTGATGAAATTATATGATCCGTTACGAGCACGAGTATTGAAAGGACCGCATATATTCGAGTGAATAAGCTCTAGAGGATTATCGGCTCGCAATCCCTTCCCAAATGGTTTGCGCACTGTTTTTCCAATCAAGCAAGACTCGCATGTTGGAAGATCGATTGAGGTGAGCGACCCCATTAGGCCGCGTCTAGCCAACCTAGTCAACTTTCCTGTCCAATATGGACCTAGTCTAGCATGCCAATTCATAGAAGATTTGGAACTGGAAATCGTGCAAGCAAAATTACCAACATCAAGAACATAAAAACCATCCTTTAAATGAGCTTTACTAAAGACATGTCCATCCAAAATAATGTGCATAGAGTTCGAATCTATTACAAAACGAAGTCCAATAGAAGCTAATGCTTGATTTGAAACGGGATTTCTTCTAAGACCCAGTGCATGCAGGACATTCTCTAACAGTAATGTTCGTCCAGAACTAAGCTTCAATTGATAGGAGCCAATGCCCAGAACGCTCTCTATCGTGCTATTACCCATGAATAAAGAGTGACTGTCATTTGGTATCTTTTGATATCTCGTGAACCCTCCACGATCTCATGCTACGTGCTGTGTTGCTCCTGAATCCAAAACCCATGATGGATTAGAATCCGGACATAGTACATATGTAATCATATTAACACAAGAGTGGGAATAAGAGGATACCTTCTTCGCCTCAGTGCAATCAAGAGCGAAATGTCCCTCTTTGTCACAGTTTAAGCATCTTCGTTGTTTAGCTTTCCTTCCCGAACTCTAGACTCCTCAAGTCCCACGACTCGTATATTTTCTCTTTTTACCCACCTTAGGTTCTTTCTTGCCACCTCGTGGCTTGTAGTCGCTGTGAGACCCCTTTGTCTTGTGTTGACTCTTTCCTCCAGCGTATAAAGCTTCTGAGTGCGAGCCTCCAAGGCCGCGATGATCTGCTTTAAACTCTAAGTGAGAACATAAATATTTGAGAGTTTTTATGCTCTTATTATATGTCACCTACATTACAAAGTCATCCCACGACTTTGGTAAGGACTTGAGTATTGAAAGCACATTCTGCTTGTTACTGAGCTGATGACCACTTGCGATCAAATCTCTCATCATGTTGGACATGGTTTGAATGTGGGATTTCACATCATCACCTTCCTTCATGGAATAATGCTCAAATTGCATAACGAGAGATAACAACCTTATGACAGAGGTACCACCGTAAGTATCTCGGATGGCTATCCACATGTCATAAACCAATGCAATAGTGGCAAACTCAGCAAGAAGATTGTCAGCAAGCGAGATCAATATAAAAACACACGCTTTCTTATCATCCTCGATCCACTTTTCATATGCTCTTTATTGATTTTGAGTGACGCCTTCCCTAGGAACATTTATTTTGGTTAGAATGTGCACTTTTAACTCCTCAGCCTCCAAGGCGAGTTGTACATAATGTCACCAAACTAAATAGTTCTTGTCATCCAATGTGCATCCCTTGAGCACATCTAACGAAAACGATCTCGATGTTATCATATCACTACAAAAATGAGAAATAGGAGCAGACATGAGACACTTATTCGCTCTTTCAAGCATATATAGGAAGCTACTCTTAAAACCTTTTTTAATTGTATTACGCCCCACCTCAAATTGTGCAAGGAAGGATCGCTAAGCTCACCTCCACATGACCATAAGAGGTGACTTGTAATTCTCTTAGAAAATTTTTAGGTGCTGTATCTATTTTGAACTATCCACTTGAAGTTAAGTTTTATTTTGCCATTATATTTGAATAGGGAGCAAATTCTTTAACCGAATTGGCCAGATAAGTAGATGGCAACCTGCGTAAGTGGGAGAATACCGCATCTTGTAGTATTCAGGGCTACGACGGTAGCCAGCATGGGTGATGGCAGGGCGGAGCGTTTCGTCGATGGTGGTGGCAAGGTAGTGTTAGGCTGTGAAGGTGTTTGCCGTGGAGCTCCTGTTTCGAGTACGGAAGGTCGTCGGATGGCAAGGTGGTGGTGTGAAGGAGAGAGATCGATGATGATGTCGTGGTGGAGGCGCGATAGCTAGTGGGGTGTTGTTGGTACGATGGTGATGGTGGTGGTGGCAATGATGGTTGTCTTCGTGGTGGTGGTGTAGTGCGATAGTGGGAGAGTTTGGTGTGGTGTGATTGAGGTAAGGTTTTGATTTGGTGTTTGAAGAGGTGAAAGAGATGGGAAGTTATGGGAGAAAGATGGTGATGAAGTGAGAGCTTGGGTTTGGTTTTGGTTCTCTAAATTTCACGAAAAAGAAGAAGAAGAATAGGAGAGTGAGGGAGAGTTTGGTTTGGTTCAGATGAAGAGGAAAGGAAATAAAGTAGAAAACAAAGAGGAGATGGAGAGAGTGAATTGTGCGGGGTTTAATGAGGAAAAGTGATGATGATGTTAGGTGAGTAAAGAGTGAAGAGTGGTGTGAGGGAAAGAAAAAGGAATTGTGGACCTAATTAGAAAATCAGTTTCCTTAGACACTAATTTGTCAAACCGAATTTGATCAAGTCAGTGGGAGGATACCACAACTTGCAGACATAATTAGAAAACCACTTGTCTTAGACATCAAATTGACCGAATCTTATGTTCCAAGTTTCAACCGTTTAAGGGCGCTCTATTATTCAAATAGTGCGAAAAATAAAAACTTGTTGCAAGAGGATATAACATAACGTTTTTTTTCTTTTCGTTTAATTTTTAGCATGCATATACGAACAAGAGATTCCCGATCTGTACAATAATCAGATTGCTACAATAATCATGTCGCTGCAAATAGTGCAAAAATAGTAATAAAATCAACATTCACGAACACGGACAACGTTCATCGAGTTAATATTGGGACCAAATAAGACAATCAAATTTATTTATATCACATACTCACATGTTATATATATATGTATATAAATAACTTAATCAAATAATTATCCTTTTGGTCGAAACCTGTAAAACAAAATACGACGAAATGTTCACATATATTCGGTCAATATTTATTCGATATTATGCTTCACTTACTCCTATTAAATTTAATAAATTTATCTAAGGGTTTATAAAAAAAAAAAAACCACTCGCAGATCATTCTTTTCAAACCCGAAATGTGTGCCTCTATACATCAAGGCTTCTTCGTTCTTGAACAGCGGCGGCGACAGGCAGGACAGAGGGTGGTATTCCTCATTGTGTATCTCCTTCAATTAAATTAGTTTGGGTAAACAGATCCTCTCCTTCAAGGTGGTATGACAACTATAGAACTGATCCTCAAACGGCCCAACAGATCCGAAGCTCAAACTGGACCAAATAATCACGCTCAGGTCGTGCGGCCCAATCTACTCAACCAGGCTTGGATTACATGCGAGGATTTGATTACAACTGTTACATCAAATTATCTAGCTACTAAACTTAATGCGAGGAGCAACAATATCAATAAAAATTGGATTATTTTTAAGGATCTAACAATATGAAATAAACTAAACTAAAACCCATGTTTTGAAATCAATGTCGGAATAATATGGATATCGATGATCTAAATAACGAAGTTCAATAGTTCTATGTGAATATATGTGATTGATGTATATGATAGGCCAATCCTATGATCTATATTTATAAAGATAGAAAAAATATAAAATAATATATTTTTTGATTAGTTAACTTATCCGATAAGTTAAGATACTCCCAAAATATCTAAAATAGGTATTTTAAAGATAATTAAATAATATAAACGCATACGCCCAATACCATATATCTTTATTCATATTAATTTAATTTAAATTTCAAACTCCTGATCTTCCGTGTGTTGTAGTTCCATTCTATCCTGTTGCGCTTAATATAATATTCTTTGCATTATTTTTATCCCTAAAATATTCAAATAATCAAAGAAATTTATTACTTCCCTTTTTTTAATTTTCAAAAACTGGTTATAATATCTCTTTCTCCTTATGAAAGTTTCATCCTCGAAACTTCAGTTAATAAGAATCAAGAAATTTTTGAAAAAGAAATAGAAACAACTGTTGTGCTGGAATGATTGGTCCACCGTTCATATTCACAGGTATAGTTTGATCCTCTATCCCCAGCAATTGTGCCTACTTAATTTGTGCTAGTGCGTTTTTCTGCTTGCTTTTTTCCTCTGTGGGGCTCACACCTTTTGTTTCTCCACCAAATGGAAAGTAGAAGCACTCGAGACGTAAAGCAGGAAGACTCCGGAAAATGCAAGAAGCAAAATGCATTGTCATTGGTAAGCAAATGGTAGAGGCGGCGAAGAAATCAAGGCGGCGGAAAAATTTTCCAGCAACATCCATCAATTCCTATAAATAGGAGCAAATGGCAGCAAATTTTATATCAAGCACCAAATACAAAAAACAGTACCAGAAGAGTTAGAAAAAATACCCAGTTTGGGATATTGAGGGATATCCTCTACGGGTATAATTTTTATCCCGTTAGAGAAAAAAAATTAGTGAGACTTATCCAGATGATTGTAATTCCCTAGCACAGTCTCGGGACGATATTTGTAATCCATCTTTAGTGGATATTTTATTATCGCAACGATCCCGTGGTTTTTATCTTTTTTAAGGGGTTTTCCACGTAAAATTTTGGTGTCGACTATATTTATTTTTTTTTGGGCTATTTATTTATCCCATTTATATTGCGCGATAAGGGAAAAGTGCTGGACAATTTTCGCTGCACCTCACTCTAACTTTTCCCAACAGACTGATATCAGAGCCGGGTTATTTAACTGGAGGCGGATCCAACTATTGCGCAAATTAAAATGGAAGACGAAGCCAACGTTGACGACATGATCCGACTGACCTCATCGAACTATTCGATGTAGAAGCCCAGAATGGAGGATTTCCTTTATTGTAAGGATTTGTACGAGCCGATCGTAATCAAGACGAAGCCTGCCGATAAAGAGGAGAAACCTTGGGCGTTGCTGCAGCGCAAAGCTGTTGGTGTGATCTGACAATATATCGACCAAAGTGTCTTCCAACACGTGGCCAACGACATCGATGCTTTTGTCCTATGGGAAAAGCTCGAGGCAAGGTACCAGAGGAAGATTGCGATGAATAAAGCTTCTATGATTCGGAAGCTAGTGAAGTTGCAGTTTAGAGACGGTCGCAGTGTAGCAGAGCACCTGAACGATTTTCAGGGTATTGTCAATCAATTGACAGGTATGGATTTAAAGTTTGATGATGAGATGCAAGTACTATTATTATTAAATTCCTTACCTGATAGTTGGGAGACACTAGTGGTGTCACTGAGCAACTCCGCTCCTGAAGGGAAGCTCACGATGAACATCGTGAAAGACAGTATGTTGAACGAGGAAACCAGGAGGAAGGAGTTCAGCCCATCCAACTCATTAGATGCTTATGTGATGGAGCATCGCGGAAGAAACAAAGGAAGAACTTTCCACCAAGACGGCAAGTTCAGGGGGAGATCGATGTCCCAGAATCGGAAGGGCTTCACTTGCTATTATTGTGTCAAACCAGGCCACAAGAAAAACGAGTGTAGGAAGTTAAAAAATGACGCAGCGCAAGGCAAGGTCGTTAAGGGAGAGCAAAACAGCGAGCCAAGCACCACTTCCATTACAATCATGGATGAATCCTACCTCTTCTCAGATATGGTTCCATCAACCTGACTTGTCAAGATTCAGATTGGGTGGTAGATTCTGGTGTCTCATTTCATCTTACTTCGCATATTAATTTCTTTTCATCTTATTAAAATGGTGACTTTGGTTTTGTACGAATGGGAAATAATGAGACATCTAGAATTATGGGTATTGGAGATGTTTGGTTGCAAACCAATGCAGGTTCAAGGTTACTGTTGAAGGATATCAGACATGTTCCCGACATTCAACTGAAATCGGGTTCAGTTGGGATGCTTGATGATGAAGGTTACACTTCTCATTTCTCTGATGGGAAAATGAAGCTCTCGAAAGGTTCTTTGCTAATTGCTAAAGGAAAGAAGCAAAGAACGTTATACTTGATGCAAGCAAGGCTAATCAAAGGAGATGCAAATGCCGTTGAGAGATCCTCCTCGATCGAGCTCTGGCATAAGAGGCTCGCTCACATTAGCGAGAAGAACTTGCAAATTCTTGCACGTAAGCAACTCCTACCTGACGTGAAAGGTATTCCTATTAAATCGTGTGTTGACTGCATAACTGGAAACCAACACAAAGTATCATTTTTTTCTTCCCCTGCACATAGAAGAAAGAATGTACTCGATCTTGTGCATACAGATGTCTGCTCTATGACAGAAAGATCTCTAGGTGGTGCATACTATTTTGTCACTTTCATAGATGACCATTCTAGAAATGTTTGGGTCTCTGCCTTGAAAACAAAAGATCAGGTACTAGATATGTTCAAGGAATTCCATGTCAGGGTGGAAAGATAAACTGGAAGGAAGCTCAAGTGTGTCAGAGTAGACAACGGTGGTGAGTACAGAGGTCCATTAGAGGAATATTGCAGGAAATATGGCATCAGACTTGAGAAAACGATTCCCAAGACACCTCAGCAGAATGGAGTCGTAGAGAGTATGAACAGAACCATCTCAGAGAGGATCCACTCTATGCTTTCTCATGCGAAACTCCCTAAATCGTTTTGGGGGGAGGCGCTGCTCACAGCTGCTTACTTGATCAACCATTCTCCTTCAAGTCCTTTGAATGGTGATATTCCAAAAAGGGTTTGAAGAGGAAAAAACGTTTCCTACCAGCATTTGAAGGTGTTTGGACGCAGAGCGTTTGTGGACATCCCCAAGGATGAACACTCTAAGCTTGATGGTAAGATGAAACAGTGTATATTTCTTGGCTATCCTAGTGAAGAATTTGGTTTCAGGTTATGGGATCCAATAGCCAGGAAGATCATCTGAAGTAGAGATGTTATCTTCTTCGAAGATTAGACCATTGAGGACATCGAGAAGTCAGGGAAGTTTAGAGCCCCAGCAGATGTCCCAATGAACTTGGATCCACTTCCTCCTCCGACACCGGAAGGCCAAGGGGGGGATATGTAGGATGATCTCAGTGATGAGGAAGCTGGTGCTGATATTGATGGTCCAGAACCATTAGAGCCGTAGGAAGAACCAGCTCCAGTACAACCACCAGCACAACAAGGTACGCGACACTCTACAAGAGAACGCAGACCATCCACCAGGTTTTCTGATACAGAGTATGTGATGTTGACTGATGGGGGAGAACCAAAGAGCTACAGGGAAGCCATGTCAGATTCACATAGCGATCGTTGGTCACAAGCCATGCAAGAAGAGATACAATCCTTGCATGAGAATCACACATTCGAGCTGGTGAGAATCACAATAAAGAACCGATGGGTCTACCGCTTGAAGACTGAAGACAGAAGCTCACAACCACGTTATAAGGCTTGATTGGTTGTGAAAGGGTTCGGTCAAAAGAAAGGTATTGACTTTGATGAAATTTTCTCCCCAGTTGTTAAATTGTCTTCTATCAAAGTTGTGCTAGGATTAGCAGCTAACATGGATCTCGAGATCAAGCAACTTGATGTGAAGATAGGTTTCCTCCACGGTGACTTAGAGGAGGAGATATACATGGAGTAGACTGAAGGGTTTCAGGTCGAAGGGAAGGAGAACCTCGTTTGCAGGTTGAAGAAGAGCCTGTATGGTTTGAAACAGGCACCTCGACAGTGGTACCGTAAGTTTGAGTCCTTTATGGTGGACAATGGGTACAAGAAGACGTCATCCGATTCTTGTGTCTTCATTCAGATGTTTGTCGATAGTAACTTCATTATCTTACTGCTCTATGTTGATGATATGTTAATTGTCGGGCAGGGTACTAAAACGATCGCTGCTTTAAAAAAAGCTCTTAGTAAATCCTTTGCGATGAAGGATTTGGGTCCTGCTAGGCAAATCCTTGGGAAGCAGATCTTCCGTGATAGAAGAACAGAAAGTTATGGCTATCACAGGAACGATACATTGAGAAGGTATTGGAAAGGTTCAACATGAACAAGTCCAAACCCGTTAACACTCCACTTGCAGGTCACGTTAAGTTATCAACGAAGCAGTGTCCCTCAAGTGAGACAGAGAAGCAGGAGATGCAGAGCATTACGTATGCTTCAACTATTGACAGCTTGATGTATGCTATGGTATGTACCAGACCCGATATTGCCTATGCAGTTGGAGTTGTGAGCAGATTCCTTTCTAATCCAGGAAAAGAGCATTGGACAACAGTTAAATGGATTCTGAGATATTTTAGAGGTACGTCTAAGTTATGTTTATGCCACGGTCAAGGAAAACCAGTATTAGATGGTTATACAGATGCAAATATGGCGAGAGATGCAGATTCTCGGAAATCTACCTCGGGGTATATAACGACCTTCGCAGGGGCAGCAGTGTCATGGCTGTCAAAGTTACAGAAATGTATTATTTTGTCTACTATAGAGGCAAAGTATATTGCAGTCACTGAAGCTAGCAAGAAATACTATGGATGAAGAACTTCTTATTAGAGTTGGGATTACAACAGGATAGGTATAGACTCTATTGCGATAATCAGAGTGCTATTCACCTTGTGAGGAATCCGATCTTTCATTCGAGGTCGAAGCACATTGATGTAAGATATCACTGGATACGTGATGCTTTGGATCAGAAACGATTTCAACTCGAGAAAATCCATACTGACGACAACGGGTCAGATATGATGACAAAGACCTTACCCATGTAGAAGTTTGACTTCGGCAGACAACAAGCGGGTATGACGATGGTCCTCACCGTTCGGGAGGGGGAGAATTGCTAGTGCGTTTTTTTGCTTGCTTTTTCCCTCGGGACGCAAATGGAAAGTAGAAGCACTCGGGACGCAAAGCAGGAAAACTCCGGAAAATACAAGATGCAAAATGCATTGTCATCCATGAGCAAATGGTAGAGACGGCGAAGAAATTAAGGCGGCGGAGAAATTTTCCATCAACATCCATCAGTTCCTATAAGTTGGAGCAAATGGCACCAAAATTTGTATCAAACACCAAATACAAAAAACAGCACCAGAAGAGTTAGAAAAAATACACAGTTTGGGATATTGAGGGGTATCCTCTACGAATATAATTTTAATCCCGTTAGAGAATAAAAATTAGTGAGAGTTATCTTGATGATTGTAATCCCCTACCACAATCTAGGGGTGATATTTGTAATCCCTCTTTAGTGGATATTTTAATACCGCAACGGTCCCGTGATTTTTATATTTTTTTAAGGGGTTTTCCACGTAAAATTTTGGTGTCGACTCTATTTATTTTTTTTGGGCTATATTCCATTTATATTACGTGACAAAGGAAAAATGCTGGGCAATTTTCGCTGCATCTCACACTGACTTTTTTCAACAATTTGATGGGTTAATGAACTCCATAATCGACAAGAAAGAAAGCAAACTGAGTCAAACGATCTGCTATACCCAAATTGATTTCATTCTTTACAGCATCGATGGTTATCACTATAACGAACTCCATTGCTATGGATTTTTTTTTTTTGTGCCCATTTTTTTTCCCGCCCTGCTAACTACGAGGGTTGCAACAAGCGGTCAGATCTCTGACGTTCAACCTTCACTCACTAACAAGTAAAACACTTAACCATAACTTTTTTTACCAGTCGTACTGCTTCATGTTGCTGTACTAGAAATATTGCTAAAGGATATAATATGTCGTGTTCCCTACCATGTGTACAAGATTTACTACTTTCCCCTTCGTTCTGTGGAAAACAAAAGCGTCCTTGAAGATGTATGGACCCATTTTTTCGTGGATTATGAACCCTGTCGTTATCACCGAATGCACTCCTTCTTCCAAATATATATCTAACTTTCTTGTCAGTATCCTATTCCTGAATAATCATTTTCTTAGGTGAGTTGACTTACATGAACCCTAGATACAGTGCATCTAACTTGGCTAACACTTCAATTTCAATCTTGCAGATGTCCCTAAACAGTGTGCCTTGTGAACCTGGTAGTCCATTCTGATTCCCTTTAGAGCTTTTGGTCTTCCGTTTAAATGAGAATGCTACTGCATTGGCTTATCTAAGTGGGCTGGTACTGGAATCTTTGAGAATCTTATGAATATCGCGTAGTATCTATCTATGCTCGGGAAGTTTTGTACTTCCTCCATGTTGATGGGCCTAGACCATTCTCTCGATCGCATAAGGTCTATTTTGAAGCTGATTGTCACTTAGGGTCCCTATTATGATTCAAGACTATTCCTCATGATATTTCAAATTTCTTGAATAAGTCGGACTATTCAATATATATAAAACCACGAGACAGTCCAAGTATAACTTGAACACGCGATGCATTATGTTTCTGAACCTTGTTAGTGATTTTGTGAGTCCGAATTACATCACCATGAATTCACAGTGTTCATTCTATCTTCTAAAATTATCTTGGGGTAGATCATCCCGCTCAATGCACATATGATGATACTCAAAGCGAAGTTCAAACTTAGAATACACGCTTGCCCCTATAACTGATTCAAAGAGATTGTTAATGATGGATAAGGGATATCAACTCTTGATACTGATCTTGTTCATCTTTCCTAATCTACGCATAACCGTGATCGAATCCATCCAAGGTGATACACGCGATCTGATCTATCCCTTCTCAAAGATTCGTCCAATCGAGTCTTTTTTTGTTTTCTTAACTTTGCTGATGCCATTTGATATCAGGCTTTGGAAGTTGGAGCGACTAAAGATATTGATTGGATGCCAAATTTCAAATCTCGTGAAGGGGTCCAGTTGGGTAGAGCCTCAATGAAAATACTTAGTTACTCATGCTCTATCATTTTGTCCGAGATTATCATCTTCTGGTGAGGTGTAGTCTCCAACTAACATTGAAATCCGTCGTATCCCTTTTTGAGCAGCTTGTGCGTCACCAGGGCAGGTACCGGCTGGCGATTAGATTTCGCTCCCGTGTAGTGATACGCCAGTCTTCCTCCTTTGGAACGTTCCAGTCTAAAATGTTTTTCTTCTCACAGTCCATCATTGTCTTATCCTTCTCCAGCCAACTCATGCTTAATACGTCAAAGTCATGGAGGTCAAGAATGATTAAATCTATAGGAATGGGTTTTTTCTCGTACCACTACAGACGCACTGATGACGGCAACACTGGATGTATAAATCCCCTAAACAATACTATGTAAATTTCTTAATGGAACCACGGGTGTTAAGGTCAGGATATTCACTTTTTAGTTCCATTGAGTCATGTTATCACCGAATAGGTTGTTCAGAGCTTTTCGATATCTTCTTCAACTAAAACAATTTATCAACATCAAGCTTCCTTTTCCTCTTGCTTTTTTTTTTTTTTTTTTTTTTTTTTTTTTTTTTTTTTTGGGTCTATACCTCATCACAAGCATAATAAACGACAAGATTTTAGATTATCATGATGCGAGCAAGCTCATTAGAAACTTAGTTTATCTAGCAACTAGCAACCTCATATATCAACTATTGGACAACAATAACTCTTTTCACACCTTTTTCATCTTCAAGCTTGCATAATGTCATATTTGACCATTCTTAACAGTTGGTTGTCTAGGCATACATGTCTATCCCATGTATTGATTATCACTAGTCATTTGAGGATGCTTATAACAACCCTTGTTTCATCCTATTTAATATTGCAATTTGTCCTTCTATTTGAGGCAACCCATACTCATAACATTAATAACATTACCTTGTAATACATCTAGCACTGATCTCCACTGTACAAGTTTCGGGTCATGTCCCAGTAACCATAATTTATCATTTTGAATTTTGACCTAATTAGCTAGAGTTGTCACCTTAAATAACTTCAACGGAGATGGTAGGGATTTTACTCAAATATTCAGTTGAAGCCATAGTGTTTGATAATTCACACCAACAAGTCCATTGTATAACTTGACATAAGATTATACCTCTAGTATTTGACGTGCCCGTCGCAAGGCGTGTAAACTTAAATCCCGATTACATCATACATAACAGAATTGCTATAAAAATATAATAGCGGTAAGTCGAGTCGATCCCACAAAGAAACGAATATATTCAAACGATTTTGCGTTAATCACTTAAGATGTAACTTTATGTGATAGAGATAGGGGATTTATAATTCAATATAACTAATATGGCTACGATAATATATGAAGATTGGACTAATTTAATTAATTTGGAATAAGGTATATGACAATGTATTTCGATTCATTTCTGCTATTTCTTCATTGATGGTGATTTTCTTTTCCTACATCCTTTTTGACGAATATTATAGCTAGGTGCAACCTAACTAATGTTATATCTAAAATATGATAGACAGATGAGAATAAACTATCAACTAACAATAATTAACTTAGGCAAGATGAGAATATACCTAGACCAACTAATGTTGCATTATATCATAACTTAACATACCATACCATTGAATAGAAGAGAATAATTCATTGTTACGAATCATGACATGAATACTTTAGGTTATACAAAAGAGAATAAGATAACCTATAGTTTGCTACCATATATTATCAAAAGAGAATGACAATTGCAATGATTGATACTTCAATGTATTGAATGGCCTAAACTATATCATATTATATCAATACTATGAATAAGTTTAATTCATTCATGATCAAATCAATCCAGATCATAAGAAAATATGAAGAATATGCTCAATCTCAAAAATCCCAGAGAATTATCTTCAATACATTATCACACAAAAGATTTACGCTATAATCATGATAGAAAATAAATTAATAAGAAGAGACAATCCAAGATCCATTGCGAAACTAGATAAAAAATCTGTAAACGTTGAGAATAAATCGAAAATCCAAATGAGAATAGAGTTTTGATGAAAAACATAACGACCGTGACTCAATCCCGATGTTGCGGATAGATGCGATTAGATCATCTTCGTCTCAGATCTGTTTCCAGGGTTTGAACGTGTGTTGTTTTGCTTGCCGTACGAAAGCAATCCTCTCTTTTTCGTGTCCTTTTTAATGTGAAAGATGTAGTATTTATAGGGGAGAAGGATAACAAACTGTAACGCCCCACCTTGGGTAGTACGCGTCACTGCCACGACCCAATCTCAAGCTCGAGATTGAATCGAAAGGCTCTTATGATATGATGAACAATATTATAAAAGAGTAGTAGAAGCATCAACTTTTATTGCATCACATGGCAAAAATAAAGTTGTGCTTATTTACATAGCAAAACATAAAAGATATAATACTAGGTTCACTCGCTACTGGTGGTTTTCCCGGTTCCGATGACTACCTGAAATTATTGAAAGGATGGAGAAAATGAGGAAAGACCTCAATAATTATACTATGGCATGTAAAAGAGACATGTTTAAATCAAAGAGATTTTAGGTACAATAAAATCCTTATTAAAACAGTGTAGCGGAAGCATATAAAATAGCATTCTTAGAAAACTTGCTTGTTTATTTTCAAAATCAATTCACATGGGAATAAAGAGATTTGGCCTTTAAAACATAATACATGTGTGCAAGTTCTTGTAACTTGGTATGCTTTGTCAAGCATTATCGTGGTTCGGTGCACCTAGGGTCATCATAGACCCACCGACGTACGTCATTGATTACTTGGTCGGGATTTTACTCCCTTGGTTAACTTAACTCGCAAAATAGTTTTTCAAAAATTTTTGTTTAAACTTGACTTGGTAAACATATATGTTGATGCTTAAAAACATGTCATAGTGTAACATAAAACATGGCTTTTGCAGGCATAAGGACTTGGTTTTCATGAAAACGTTTAGGGCGCTTGTTGAATTAATTCAGCCACGTTTAAAAGCTAACCATACATATAATTACCTTAATTACGCTTGCGTTGTTCTTGTCGTAAGAGATTATGCCTTCTTAGCTTCGCGGGTTACCGACCCCGTCGTGCTTGCTTAGCCTGCCCTTCTTGCTTTCTCTCCCTTAGAACTACTTTAGGTATTTGTTACTTTTTTTTTTTAAACCCTAAACTTGCCCTATTTATAGAGATTTTGGTGCCTGCCTCGTCACAGGCG
Source organism: Drosera spatulata (assembly GCA_035668315.1). Lineage (NCBI taxonomy): Eukaryota > Viridiplantae > Streptophyta > Magnoliopsida > Caryophyllales > Droseraceae > Drosera > Drosera spatulata. The sequence continues at coordinate 28,678 of JAOVYX010014684.1, forward strand.
TCAACGACGAGGGGACGACACGTGTGCTTGAGGTGTCACGCCTTCGTTCACGGCTTGACATGCAATTGCCTCGTCACAGGCGTCGATGACGAGAGGACGACACGTGTGGATAAGGTTTTGTTTGCTTAGCTTAGTCATCTTCGGTCATGTGCCACTTGATATCGACGTGCTTCCGATGAACATCGTCGTGCTTACTTATCTTGATTTTTGACACATGACATTTTCATGAGCGTTTTGACTTGCGTATGCTATTAACATAGAGCGTCTTGGTTATATGAATGTCTGGTTTTATATAAACAACTATCGATGACAAATATTTATAGATTGCTTGGTTGTTACATCCTTCCCCCCTTAAAAGAAGTTTTGTCCTCAAAACTTAAGGCATGGTTACCTTAAAAGAGTGTTGGATACCGAGCTTTTATCTCATGCTCTGATTCCCATGTCGGCTCTATTGGAAGATGATTAGATCACCAAACCTTTACCATGGGAATAACCTTGCTTTGGAGTTTCCTTTCCATGTGCTCCAAAATTTTCACTGGTCATTCTTCGTAGGTTAAATCTTCCCTTAGGTTGACAGGTTCATGCTTGAGGATGTGCATAGGATCGGATACATATGTTCTGAGCATTGATACATGAAACACGTCATGTATCTTAGATAAACTTGGGGGTAGCGCCAATCGGTATGCCACGTTTCCTATGCGCTCCATGATTTGGAATGGTTCTATGCGACCCTTCTTACCAAATCTGTGGACTCCCTTAGTTGGCGAAACCTTTAGGAACACATGCTCGCCTACCATGAACTCTAACGGCCTTCGTCGATTGTTGGCATACATGGCGATCTTGTGCCTTCTGCATCTGAGATCGTATCAAACACACCTTTTCTGCTGTTTCTTGAATCAACTCTGGCCCTATCATCTTTGTTTCCTCAAGATCAGCCCAACACACTGGCGATCTATATATGCGATCATAAAATGCTTCATAAGATACCATTCTAATGCTTGCTTGATAGCTATTATTGTATGAGAACTCAACTAGTGGAAGATGCTGCTCCCATGATCCCTGAAAGTTCATTACACATGCTCTAAGCATGTCCTCTAGAGTTTGTATTGTGCGCTCTGTTTGTCCATCGGTTGTTGGATGGAAGGCAGTACTGAAGTTCAGCTTTGTTCCCAATGCCTCATGTAATCGCTTCCAAAAGTTTGCTTGGAAACGAGAGTCACGATCTGACACAATGAAAGCAGGAATTCCATGAAGTCGAACAATCTCTGCGATATACTCCCTTGCAAGGCGTTTCAAACTCCATGTGTTAGCGAGAAAGTGAGCCGACTTGGTGAGTCGATCCACTATTACCCATATAGCATTCATTCCCCGAGAGGTTGTAGGCAAACCTACCATGAAATCCATGGCTATGGAATACCATTTCCATATCGAAATTTTCAAGGGTTGTAGCAACCTTCCTGGCCGTTGATGCTCTGTTTTGATTTGCTGACATGTTAAGCATCATGACACAAACTCGGCTATCTCTCTCTTCATGTTACTCTACCAGAAATTCTTCCTTAGGTCTTTGTACATCTTGTTATCCCCAGGATGAACGGAGTAGGGTGCTTGATGAGCTTCCACCTTCTGAGGATCAACTTGGATACCCCTTTCTGAGACTATGTGCCCCAAGAACATGACCGCGTCCAATCAAAATTCACACTTCTTCAGCTTCCCATACAACCTGTTCTCCCTTAATGTTCCCAGAACTGCTCTCAAGTGTCTTTCATGTTCCTCGGAGGACTTAGAATAGATCAATATATCATCAATAAAGATGATGACAAAGTGATCAAGATAGGGTTTGAACACCCTATTCATGAGATCCAAAAAGACAGCAGGTGCATTCGTAAGCCCAAAGAGCATTACAACAATCTCGTAATGTCAATATCGAGTTCGAAAGGCAGTCTTCTGGATATCGTCGGATCTGATCCGCAGTTGATGATATCCAGAATGAAGATCGACCTTTGAGAATACACTGGCTCCTTGTAACTGATCAAACAAGTCATCAATCCTTGGTAAAGGATACTTGTTCTTATGGTGACCTTGTTGAGCTCTCGGTAATTGATGCACAACCTCATTGTTCCATCCCTCTTCTTTACAAACAATATTGGTACTCCCCATGGTGAAACACTGTGTCGGATATAGCCTTTCTGTAACAACTCCTCGAGTTGTGTCTTGAGTTCTCTGAGTTCTGAAGGTGCCATTTGGTAAGGTGCTCTTGATATCGGAGCGATGCCTGGAACCAATTCAATGGAGAAATCTACCTCCCTTTGAGGTGGTAGACCTGGAAGCTCTTCTGCAAATACATCGGGGTATTCTCTAATGATTGGAATACTTTTGAGATCATGCCCCATTATTTTTGTATTAACTACTCCACATAGGAACCCTATGTTTCCCTTTCTAAGTAGCTTTCTTGCCTTCATAAAAAATATTACTTGTTGCCCCTTACTTGATTTGGTTCCTTGATAGATGACATTTATGCCATCTTGCCTTCTCAAGGCTACTTGTTTGTTCTTGCAGTCAATCACTGCTTCATACTTGT
>JAOVYX010014685.1:0-31246 GCA_035668315.1 Drosera spatulata
TGGGCATTGGTGTAGGGTCCTCCTGGAACAGGAAAGACACAGACTATCCTTGGTCTTCTTAGTGCTATTCTGCATGCAACTCCTGCTAGGACACATGATAAGTAAGCAACTTTCTGCAGTGTTTTTGAGAAGCATGACAACGGGATACGATAGGATAGTTTATGGTAGTTTTGCACTGTTGCTTGGCACTTTTAATGTTTGTTTATTTATTACTCTACAGAGACCAGCAACGTAACTCTAGGCGAGTCCTGGAATTATCCGGGAAGGAAACGTAAGTGCATCAATATTTTTGTTGTTGGTTTCTTTCCTTAGACAGTTGCTATTTTTTGTCAATCGATGTATTTATTTAAGGCCATATGTTTTTCATAAGAGTAGTAGCTTAAATAGTAGAGAATGACGTTCTGGACGAAGAATGTAGCCACTAATTTTTAGATAGTTGATTTTTCACAGAGGATTTATTAATATTTGCTGATGCTATTGTAAAATGAAGGTTTCGTAACTTTGCACTAGCTTCTCCGTGGATGACTGGTAATAATCCCAGAGATATAATTATGCCAGTCAATGGTGATGATGGGTTTTATCCTGTCACCGGAAATGAATTGGTACATATCTGCATTTGCTACGTTGGTACTTCAATGTTTTTCCTTTTTCCATCATGACCTTATTTAAATTAAATCAGAAACCAGACATAGTGATTGGCAGCCGCAAGTATCGAGTTCGTGTGTTGGTTTGTGCACCATCAAACTCTGCCCTTGATGAGATTGTATTGCGAGTGCTACACCAAGGTACTGTTTCTCATGTCCCCACGTGAATAAAGCAAGTACTGTGTAAATCAATTGGACCATTCAACCTGCCAACCACCCTCCCAGGTCCTTTGGTTTCTAGATTTTGAATAGTAAAGCTATGTCGACAGCAATGGTGTTAATATACCTTTGTAAACCAATAGGGCCATTCTATCATCAGATCGGATTTTTTGTAGAGTTGGTTCTCAACAAGACATCAGAGAAGGTGCCACATTGAAGTCACAAGTTTAAAATTCTGTCTCTCCCATTTATTTATCACTTGTGATGTGATGTTTATTTGGCACTGGGTTTGTGGGTTGGCTTGTGCTTGTTGTACAAGCTTCAAGCCCATGAAGGGCATTTGCATGAAGGGGAGTGCCAAATGAAATTTTTGGGTCTTTTATCATGACTTCGGATAGTTTTTAGAGTTTGTTCTTCAACAAAGCTGTGGCATAGAGATGCATATTTTGCATGCTTCTTTAGGTTGTATCAGCTCTTGTCGTCATCAAAGTATTGGAGGAGAATATATAGGGATCTTTTTAGAACAAAGTAATGGAGAGAGAGATTTGTTTATGGACCATAGTTATGTGTGTGAGATACATGTGAAATATGCATGCTCTATGCCACAGCTTGCTTCAGATGTTTTGGGAATTTCTTTTTTTCCAGGTACTAGGTTTCAAATGCCTGATATGAGATTATAAGGATATATCAAGAAAGCAAGGTGTCCTACAGAGATGTTTTGTCACCTTGAGTGAACTCGATCAGGATTTGTATGAAAATTATTTAGTTTCAAACTATATGCTTTTCAACCATTATGCTGTGTGGTTTTCTTATAGCTGTACTCTACGTGTAGAATAACCAAATGATCAGTGTGCTCAATGGTTTTTTTTTTTTTTGGGATAAAGAGTGCTCAATGTTAAACTTTCTGTAATAATCACTTATCGAAGTTTGCATCTTAATTTCATTTGAAATCTGCATGAATATTTTACATGATTGCAACTTTGAACTCTTCTCTTAGTTCTTCTGTATAAAGATTTACTTTTTCTTTGCCTGATTGTTGTAAAGGAATTCGAGATGAGAATGGGCGTGCCTACAGTCCCAAAATAGTTCGCATAGGTCTGAAGCCGCATCATTCAGTTCAAACAGTCTCGATTGATCACCTGGTATGAAGGAACTATGCTTTATCTTGACTTCTACCACATAAACCCTGCAATTTGTCCTTTTTGTTGAATAGTGTTATTTTCTTGCCAAATTTATTCCATGGAAAAGATATAGTCTGTCATTTGATTGCCAGTTCCAATAGTTTAAAGCAGATTTCTAGATCCTCTTAGCCATCTCTTAGTGGAATTGCTGTAGTGTTTCTCTCGAAGTCCTTTCGCCAGAATAAGTAGACATACCCATTTTCTTATGGTTTATCCAAACTTGGTATGAGAGAAAAATTTCATGAAGAAAGTGGCGCATGTAGCTCTTCCATACCTGAAAAAACATGCTGTAGCGCTTCAATCTGATAATCTTTTGAGTTGGAATTATAGCGGGGACTTTTGGACTAGTAAAAAGTGAAGAGTAACGACAGTTGCACCATTATTTAATCTGTCTATCTTTAAAGCATGAACGTAAAAGGGATTCTGCTTCAAGTTTGGATTGCTACCCCATGCTATGCAATATTGGGTTCATTTGCCCTTTTCTGATAGGTTTTGGGATGTGCCAACTGAATTCATGTTGATCGTTTGTAGATATTGGCATTTGACAGCATGATATGTAAATGAGATAAGGTAAAGGATGCCTTGACGAAGTTAGTGCAATAGATGTTCCTGGTAAACAAGGCTTTTAAGGGATTAGATTTTAATTGCATTGGTAGTTCGCGGTTGAGATGATAAACAATGATAAACTGTAAAACCACCATGGCTTCCAAAGTCTTAAATGTGATGGCTCGGCCTTGCATAGAGTAAATTTTTGTTTCTTTCAATTTCGATATGATGTTGTTAGATATACATTTTCGAGCCTACTATCATCAGATCGGATTTTTGGTAGAGTTGGTCTTTCGACATGATATCGGAGTAGACATGACATTGAGGTCACGAGCTTGATCCTGCCTCCCCTCTATTTATTGTTGGAATTTATTTGGCACTTGGTTATCGGTGGATTAGCGCATTGTTATCCTTCTAGCCCAAGCGGGCCTTTGAGGTGACGGGGGTTGTTAAATATACATTTCTGGGCCATCTACCTTTAATTCAGACTTTTGATAGAATTAATTAAGTAGGTTTTCTTTGTTGGTGGCAAAGTGTGTAGGAAAACCTTTCTGCCATGTCATGTCGCATGGAAGTTAGCTTTACATTCTTTTCTGTAGTGTATCACTAGATGCCATACATATCTTTTCTGTGACAAATGTGAAGGATTTATATCATTTCTAGCTTATGTCATTTGCTTCATCCTGTTAGTATCTTAAGTACATGTGGGTCGTTGAACTTGTGATGTGTCTTCTTTTGTAGGTGGAACGAAAGAGAGGTGGAATGGGAGAGCAGAAACAGGGAGCATACGCAAAGGACACAGACAGCATTCGTACTTCAATTTTAGAAGAATCAGTGATTGTATGCGCTTCTTATTAACATGAAATTTATTTGGCTAAATTAATGGCACTTTTATGCCTGATGATTGACTTCTGGTCACAGGTGTTCTCAACTCTTAGTTTCACTGGAACCATTTCAGCGAAATTGAAGCATGGATTTGACGTTGTTATTATAGATGAAGCTGCTCAAGCTGTGAGTAGTCTGTGTTTTTCCCTTGCTGACTCTAATATGCATATCTGATACATTCTGTGCAGTTGAAATTGGCTGAATGGTTAGTCATGATTACTTTATGGACTAATGGCATTAACATCTCAGATAAACGTGAACATGAATGACTTTTTGTAGCTGTTCACTCAGTTTCAACTTTTTTTATTTATTTATTTGGCCTCATATTTTCTCATCCTGCAAACAGGTGGAGCCATCTATTCTAGTTCCGCTGATGAATGGATGCAGACAAGTTCTTATGGTAATTTCTTGTTGTGTATCACGGGTCTATCCATACCATTTCCTTCGGTCATCATAACTTGGTGGTGTGAGTTTAGGTCTGTAAACTAATACTGTGATTGAACATGGATAAACTTTGTCACAAGCTACAGCAGTTTCTTTCTGTTATTTGATTTTGAAACTATTGCATAATTCTTTGGGGGTTGGCAATAATTTTATAAATAAGCTTCGCTCAAACAATCATGGGGTCCAAGTTGTACTGGCGAACCCCTTGAAGGGAAGGTAGACTCTTCTTTGTGTCTTGGAAATTTTTTTAATAGCTAGGTTGATGTTATGCTACATTCCTGGTTTTGTTTCCTTGCTCATAGGAATTCGTTTGCCCGTGTTACATTCCTAAGGCTCCTGATACGCTCTGAAATATTGGAAGTTGCTTCAACTATCTGGATCAACCACCTTGATCCTGTTTGCTTTGGAAGTTGCTTGGTTTCTCTTTCTGTTTGATTTGATTAGGGTGGTGTTACGTTAATTCTTTTTTGTGAGGTTGGAGATCCCAATCAATTGCCAGCAACTGTGATTTCTGAGGCGGCTAAGAACTTGGGGTAATAGTGCTTCAATATATATTATGGATACCCGTTACTTTCTCCAGCTTGTAGTTTTGTGCTAAAAGTTTGCTCTTGATTGAATTTCTTAGGTATGGACTGAGCTTGTTCACAAGATTCCAAAAAGCAGGCTATCCCGTGGTTATGTTGCAACATCAGTACCGCATGCATCCAGAGGTTCGTCTGTCTTTCATATACTTTAAGTAACAGCATCATTGTATTCCTAGTATGTTGGATTGAAGGAACGAGAAAGCTACTTGTTTCTTTTATTCCCGTTTTTCTTAAATCAGTATGCGTGTCTTGTGCTTGATTTGGTAGACGACCTTCCATTCTATTGTGAAGTTGGCTGCCTTCATGTTTTCCTTTCCTAAACCACTTTTGTTTTTCATCAGATCAGAGAGTTTCCCTCTAGGCAGTTTTATGCCGATAAACTAGTAGATGATCCTGATGTAGAAGAGCAGACGAAGCGAGCTTGGCATGATTTCCGCTGTTTTGGTCCATTCTGCTTCTTTGATGTACATGAGGGTGAGGAGTCGCGACCCGAAGAAAGCAGCTCATGGATTAATAATGATGAAGTTGAATTTGTCCTGCTGTTATATCAGAAGTTAGTGGACAGATATCTGGAACTCAAGTCGAGCGCTAGACTTGCTATGATATCACCATATAGACTACAGGTTAAGCAATTGAGGAAGCGCTTTCAAGAAGTGTTTGGTATAGATTCAGAGAAAATGGTCGACATAAATACTGTTGATGGATTCCAGGTACCACATTTGTTCGGTAGTTAGACTCAAACTTACACGGATTTTCATTTTCATTTTTTTTTTCCCTAATGGATACCGTTGCCAGCATTGTTCCATTAAGTCATCATCTCTATTGGATTTTGCTAATTTATTTTCCTGTATGGTTACCTACATATATAGGGGCGGGAAAAGGATGTTGCCATTTTTACTTGTGTCAGGGCGAACGAAGATAAAGGCAAAGAGGCCAAAGACAGTACGTCAAAAGGCTTAGGATTTGTTGCTGATGACCAACGTATGAATGTTGGTATCACGAGAGCTAAATCCTCTATTCTGGTATGTTAGTTTCATGCGATTACCATTTGATTTAGCTTGTATTCTTATTATGATTCATTCCATTTGATTAGGGTCAATATTCTGATTATTTGTGTAGGTGGTGGGTCGTGCTGATACTTTAAGGAGGGATAAAACTTGGAACAATCTTGTGGAACATGCTGAGAAGAAGGGACAGCTTTTCAAGGTTAACATACTGTCCACATTTTTCCTTCGGTGCTCTTGATCTCCATATAATATACTCCTATTATTTAATTGTGACCTATTACGCACAAATTTTATTTCTACATTTCATCACTGTAGTCACTACGATTGGTCTGGCACCCATTTTCATGATTTAGGATACGGTCTTTGGAACTTGGAGATAGTAAAACTCACATGTTGAATTTTGAAGATGTTTAGGAGGTTGTATGAGGCTCCGAAGATGAGCCTTGGATGTAATTTTGGAAGTTCAACTAGGGAGTTGGATCCGTTGTAGTTGGTTTCCTCTTGCCCTTAGGATCTTTGGTTTTTTGTTTTTGTTTTTGTTTTTTTCATTTAAAAAATATGAAAAAAAAAATATATTAAATCCTATTAAAAAAATATCAATTCTAAAAAAATAAAACCTAAAAAAAACTTAATGAAAATAATCCATAAAAAAAAAAATCCCTAAATCTCCAAACAAATCTGAACCGTTTTAATCCAACGGTATGCTATCTCATCTCACCAAAAAAAACTCTGGTGGGGAAAATGGTGTGATGCTGATTTAAATTCACCAAGTGCTTTGTGTCTTTCGTTCAAACTTCAAAGCAAATGTGTTATCTCAGACTCACCTTCTCCGGTTGTGTTTCTCATCATTTTTCTTCCGCTTCTCAGTGGTCAATAGTTTTTTGCTTCTTCTTCTTCTTCTTCTTCTTTTTTTTTTTTTTTTGGCTTCATCGATTCTTCGTTAGTTCTGATGCAATGCCAATGACTTCTTATATAGGTGTCTAAGCCCTACGCATCATTCTGGACTGAACAGAGCTTGGAATCCATGAGAGTTGAGAGGCTCGGGGAGCCTATTGCTGACATGGATGTAAGTATATACGGAAATCCTGAGCATGCCGAGATAGAAAATGACCTTAATGAAGAGAACAATGAAGAAGGATTTGATTACAATATGGATGATGGTGCCAACTGATCATCTCATTTATTTCCTCGGATTTTCTTCCCAAAACGACGTAGAGGTTGTTGGAGGACATCCCGATGGAGGGCATATCTAGCTTTCCTAGTCGCTTATTCATTGATGTAGGTTGTAAAAGATTATCAGCAGCATACCGAGAAGCTGTAGCCAATTTTGACCGTTTGCCATAGTGGAAATGAGACTGTTCTTACCAATGTCAGTGTGATTGTTATATGACGAACTGATGACGAAGAAGAAGAAGAATTGACGACGATGTCGACGAATTAATGATGTCGACGAATTAATGATGACGACGACGACGAATTAAAGATGACTATTAGACGATGAACTAATGACGAGGACGATGACAACGAGTTAACGATGACGACGAGCTGACGACGATGACGAACTATTAACGATGACGACGAGAAGGAGGACCAACTTAGAATGACGATAAATATGATGAACAATAGGAAGAATTGTTCGAACATTGAAACGTGACACAATGTTATTTTTAAGAGAGCAAGATTTTTTTTATGAAAAAAGAAAAGTAAAAAGAAGACATGAATCAGAAAAGCAAGATTTTTATTTTTATTAAATCTTTTATTTTTTTAAATGTTATGGGATATTATATTAGGTTGAAAAAAAATGAAAAGGATGGTATTTATTGATAATTCTTTTTGTAATGTGATATTTCAGGGTAATTTTTCCTTGTTATATTCAGAGGTGTGTATATTGTATGATCGTATTTGATTTCGTTGTGGTTTCACATGATGGCATATTGCTTACCATCTTCCTCGAGTTCTTGACGAGGTTACTTCGAAGAATACATATCTTGAGTGCGTTACCCAGAAACGTAAACTACAATTAGAACCGTTTGCAGGATCGATGTACATCATCCTTGTTAATTGAAACTGTAGGAAAAATAACTTTTACTACGACGGAAGAGAACAAATCAGCATTTATTTTCCTGTAGTTGATTCTATGAGTAACTTTTGCTCCTATTTACTACTTCTACCCTATTTTAAAATATGATATGGAGTTATAACAATTGCAACGTGTTGATTACAGTACCTCTCACAATTTTTAAAAGGTGATTATTTTTCAACCTTTGTAAATTTTACTTTTCAAAAGTGTTACACTTATTTTTCGTAGTTTATGATAAGGACTATAGTTTGCAAAGTCACAGTTGCTCTAGTCTTTACATTCTTATTCTAAAACACTTCATAAATATCTCATCATTCATACCATCACGATAGATAGATCTATTTAGAACATTATTACTTATAAGTTGGAACAAAGCTGGCTCTTGCTTTTCTTGAATGTTTCTTTTATCTCCCCTTATCCTCGCCAACTCAAGATTACGACGACGATAAGTTAGTCACGCAAAACATATCATCTATCATACATGTTTCAAGATGGTCCACATCCTCGCATGATATATTTTTGTTGGGATAAAACTTTGACTTATGGCATAGCAGATCAAGGAAAAGAAATATTAAAATCAAGCGATTTATGAAGCTGAAAGTTCTGTAAAATATATTACGAGTGTACCTTAAAACAAAAAAAATAAATAAATGAAAATGCAACATATAGTTAGTTCATATCGGATACGCTAAAACATAACGTCTTTAGTGCACATCCAATACACCTAATCTTCAACCATCTTTTCTTTTTCAAAAAAAAAAAAAAAACCCTGAAGTTTTCAATATTAGAATTAATATTTTCAACGTTAAAAATAACTTCTTCAAAATAATTAACTCATATGGATTTTTTAATAAAAATATTCTTTCTTATAAGTAATCTTGATAATAGCAAATTGAGTCTTAAAAATAGCAATCTTCTTTTCATATTTAAAGCGTTAGATCAACAAAGTTACACTGTTATAACATAACATGATTATATATGATCACATGATTCGCATCTCATAAATAATCCTCTCACAATCATTTATAGCGTTTCTATAATCAGTTTCGATATTCTTTATGTGGAGAGCACGAAACGTCAATCTATTCTCAGCCACACGCGAAACTCGCACGTCGACAAACAACTCAATGGCATCCCCGTAAATAAAGCAAAACCCAGTGGCAAATTCATCACCAACCCACCTAGGTCTGCACACCCCCTTACCCTTATAAATACTCTCCCCCTTCCCCGCCTTGGGGTATCACGGAAGCGAGCAGCCGACAGCAAACCCTAAATCCCCAATTTTCAAGCTCCCGTGATCATACTGTGTTTCCGATATTGCTCCCAATTTTGCACCAGAGAATTTGAATTCGTGGTTTGGATTTTCGAATTCGCCTTTCATTCAACGTTGTTTCATTATTGTAAGATGTTTTGCGATTTTGGGGTTCTGATTTGTGGTTTTGATGCGGTGTTGTTGTTGTTTGGAGTCATTGTGTTGATCTGGTTGTGGTTAAGGATAATGTGGTTCGATTGATGTGGGATTTATAATTTGGGTTGTGATTTGTGGATTTGGGATGCAATTCAGGATCAGATTCATTGTTGTTTAGGTTGTTGGCTATGGTTTTTTTGACGGGGAAGGGTAAGGTGGTTTTATTGTTGAAGGTTTCTCGTTCGGGTGGAATAAATATACCATGAAAGACGCAAGATGTGTGCTTTTCTATTGGTTTCCTTTTGGTTTAGGCAATTACAGGGATGTATTCGTGTGTGTAAGTTGATTGATTATGGGCTGTTCGATGGCGAATTTGGATCTTCCCTTGCATGTACTTCGAGGATATTTTGGTTTTTATTTGGTTTAATTCAATCGGCAAGCCATTTCTTGCTTCTAAAAGTTATTCATGGGTTGTGTCATAGACCTGTAATGATTGTGAAAAACAAGCTCTATGATTGCCCCATCTATGTTGTTGTTTTTTTTTTCTTTTTTGAAAGCCTGTTGATTTATTAAACGCCTTTTAGTTGTTTGTGTTCGACATCATTTTCAGTCAATATATTCACGTCAAACTATTTCTTTGTTGAAGGAATTTCTTGTAAAGTCTTCAGTAAATTTCTAGGGATTGTTCTTGGTTTTGTCTGAATTTGTTTGATCTCATATGACATTTGTTTTTAACTTTTGATGAACAGGTAGATTGGATGATATAATGGAATCTAAAGGTGGTAAAAAGAAGAGTAGTAGTAGTAATTCATTATCGTACGAAGCTCCCCTTGGTTACAGCATTGAGGACGTTCGCCCAAACGGAGGAATCAAGAAGTTCAGATCTGCTGCCTACTCCAACGTAAGCTTCATCCCATGAGTAGTTTAATTGTTCAGTGCTGTTTCTTATCTACTCATGTTACTGATCTTGTTTTATTTGGTTCTTTTTGCAGTGCGCTCGCAAGCCTTCCTGACAAGCCTTAATCCTCTTTCGTTAGACCACTTTCGAGTGGTCTCTTAGTTAGCTAGCTCAATAATTTCGTCCCCTCATTTTCTTTTCTGCTTAGTTGTCTTTCCTTGTCTTCGTCTTCCTTCTTTCTCCTCGCCCTCTTTGCGACTGCTACTTAATCTCTTCTAGACGACATAGCCATGAAAGTTACTAACGACGGAATCATGGTCTCTGCAATTGGATTCGAAGGGTACGAGAAAAGGCTGGAGATGTCATTTTTTGAGGCAAGCATCTTTGTGGATCCTGAAGGGAAGGGTCTTCGAGCTTTATCAAAAGCGCAGTTGGATGAGATACTTGGCCCAGCTGAGTGTACCATTGTCGATTCCCTATCTAACAAGGATGTTGACTCCTATGTTCTGTCAGAGTCCAGCCTCTTCATCTACCCTTACAAGCTCATAATCAAAACGTGTGGGACTACTAAGCTGCTTCTTGCCATCCCACCAATTTTGGAACTGGCTGCATCTCTCTCCCTAGTTGTCAAGCATGTTCGATATACTCGTGGGAGTTTCATTTTCCCAAGTGCACAATCATTCCCTCATCGCAACTTTTCCGAAGAAGTTGCTGTGCTTGACGATTACTTTGGGAAACTAACTGGTGGCAGCAAGGCTTTTGTGATGGGCGGTTCTGAGAGCCCCGAAAAATGGCACGTTTATGTTGCTTCCGCCAAGTCCACCTGCTGCAAAAAGCCCACTTACACTGTTGAGATGTGCATGACTGGTTTGAACAGGGACAGAGTTTCTGTCTTCTACAAGTCCCAATCGTCTTCTGCTGCTGCTATGACTTGTGCTTCTGGCATAAGGAAGATCCTTCCTGATTCTGAAATCTGTGATTTTGAGTTTGATCCTTGTGGTTACTCGATGAATGCTATTGAAGGACCTGCAATATCCACTATCCATGTTACTCCAGAGGATGGTTTTAGCTATGCAAGCTTTGAAGCTGTTGGTTATGACATTAAAGAAGTTTATCTGGATGGGCTAGTTGAGAGGGTCCTTGCATGTTTTAAACCTAGTCAGTTCAGCATTGCTGTTCATGCTGATGTTACCGCAGAAACTCTGGAGCCCGACTGTCTGATAGAGGTGAACGGTTACCGTCGTGAAGAGGGGAGCATTGAAGAGCTCGGTACGGGTGCTTCCACTATATACCAGAAATTCAACATGTGTTGTGATGGCTCTGGTTCACCCAGATCGACTCTGATGTGTTGCTGGACGGAGAAGGGAGATGAAAGCGATTAAGTGCTCTATATGTCTAATGAAACTCTAGCAGGTTTTGAACCTGTTATCATTGTTGTGTCTTTCTGTTTTCCTGTTCGTGTCTGAATAACTATGCTGTTTCCTGGCTTCCGTCCCGGACAGCATCTTGTCCTATTTACTATGTGTAAGACGTAAATAAGCATCCGCTGAATCATGGAATAGTAATTACCTTCGGATCCATCTTATTTGCCATCTTTCCTTTTGTTTTTTCTGTTCGCAGCTGTTGTACTGTTGCATCGACCTGGTGTGTGGGATGTTTTTCAGGAGATGGTAATTGCAGACCTTGAAGGTTCGCATGCCATATTATTGTAGTCGTTTTTTTCAGGGTGCAACTTGTTGGCCTATGTCAGGTGTCCTGTAGAGCACATGTAGCTCACAGCCGATTAGTCGATTAATGACTATGGGGCTGATGTCGATTAATGACTATGGGGCTGTCGACTTTCATCGCCTTGTTATGCCATCTTTCCTCTCCACAAACACTGGCTGGTGACAGGAACAAGCCTTCGAGCATTTTGCCTTGTGGCAGAACATGCATCACTAGCAAGTGCTCTGATTAGATGTTAGCTAAATTATAGACACTAGATCTACAGATAAGCACCAGAAGCAACTGTGTCTGAACAAAAACGCTGACGACTGATGCAATTTATCAGAACTGGTTTGAGCACCGCTGTCCTAATTCTAGTATTTCAAACATATATATGGAACTGCTTGCGTTGGCTTATCAAGAGCACCGATAATACTAATAATAAAAGGGTCGCAACCCGTTTACATGGTAGACATTTGGCGAGTCTAACAGAGGTCAAATGCCTGCAAATTTAAGAGAGTCGTACCTCGCAATCAGGAGCCCAACTACATCGGTAAACTCATCCAGTTAAGAAAGAAACTTGCATTCTCAGGTACATACAGTCTTCTGCAGAATGCTCAAGAAAACCCAGAAGATTTGTGATATGCTGATGCTGATCATTATGCCCCAGGAATGTCTGACAGATAAATTCATCAGACAGCACTAATCCTATGCGACTGCTGAATTGAAACCAACAATAGAGCGACGACTGATGACTCCCTGGATCTTGACAGCCATTAACTGCCACCATGATCTCACACTACAAGACGCACCAAAGGGTGGGTGGATTGATAGAAAAGTTTAGTTAGAACACAAATCTCTGTAGGTCTATGGTGTATGCAGTTTGATCATTTCTGGGTTAAAAAGCTCTTGTACAAGATCACTCCAACAGCACCAAGTGTCACTGTCAATACGAGAGGGAACTTCAGTGGTTCTACGTCTTCTACTATGCTATACTTCCTATCTCTGTTGTGTTGTTGAGGTCTCTCCCTCAGATTTTCTCGCAGAAAACTGCTCAGATTGTCCAGTTGATGAATGATTTGACGCTGCCCACGAGCTATATTTTGCATCTGGAGAGAAAGAGTGAGATAAAAAATGATTAACTAGCACACTTAAAGCAGAAGCTGTGTAGTACGTTTAAGCCAAGGCATGACAACTGACAAGGGTATTTAAACTTTCAAGTCCAGCATATACATATACGAAGGCCTAAATTAAACCAAATTCTCCATCATGTTGTGTTCTGAAACGTGCATGGCATGCCAAGCCCATGTACCTGAGCGCTATCCAGTGGCCCAGTGGAGTTCCCATTTCCCAGGTTTTAGAAAATAACCAAAGAGAACTAGATGAAAAAAACACAGGAGCTTTCGACCAAAAAAACAAAAAACAAAAAAACACAAGAGTCAGTCAAACATATACCTCGTCCATCAGTTGTGATTCCTTAGCCAAATGCGATGATGATGAGGAATTAGGCAGAATACCTCCCGTCAATGAACCATTCGTTAAACCAGTGACGAAATAAGAGGTAGGCAAAGAGCCATTGCATGCTTCAGATTGCATAGCCAAGTTCTGTTGACTGTGAGAAGGCCTCTTGACAATCATCTTGGTGGTCAACTCTTCAATCCTTGACGTAAATTCATCCATCCTATCATTTAGCGTAGATAATTGCTCCGAGAGTTGTGAAGCAACCCCCTAAAAGAACTCCAAGATAAGAACATGACACAAGAGGAATTGAAAACGAGGAAATCCTCAGAAAACCCAAACATGAAAATCAATGGTACCTGGTCCGGCATAATTGTTTCCAACTCAGTCCTCCTGCCGTCATACTTGTCGCTATGACCACTGCTTACATCAATGCCTGTAAGCTTAGGAAAACTCTTGTCTCTTCTACTTGAAAATGACCTTGACATACCAGACATACCACTGCAGTTATCAGGACACCGTTAGTTCATGGTTTGCATTTTTCAACTATGTGCTGACCATCAGGATCTACAAGGTTTTATCAACTACAAATATAAAACAAAAATGAGTCACTTCTCTAGGAACCAAAGAGATCATCTCAAAGTGCAGAAGACCTTTCTTTCTCTTAGAGATAAAAAAAAACTCCACGGATACTTTCTTACCCTGGAACCCCCAAACATATTCATCAAGGGAAAGAAGCCATTAAGAAAAAGGGTCCTTAGTCCTAACAGCGAACAAACAATACAGCACCTCTTCAAATTCTTATTTCTCCAGGCAACCCTATCCGCAGAGGCTCGTGAAAGCAGCTCTTTTGGGCTGGAAACCACATCCTCGTCAAGGCTGAGCTTCGTCTTCAGATCTTCTGGCAGTGCCTGCAGACTTACCAAAAACTTGAATAAACTGAATAACATACATTTTGAACACACCATAAGCAATTGAAGTAGTCATACCATAACTTCATTCACAAGCTTTTCAAGCTGAATTTGTTCAATGTAGGTGCGCGGGATGTACGAGCCTTGCAAATCCAGTTGTTCTGCAATGTACTGTACAACCAATCGATCCTTCCCTTGCACCTTTTCAGACAAACAAAAAGGTCGTGGTTTTCTTATCAAAGGAACACGTTTTAACACCAAATGATTCACCACGCATAGAATTGGATCGAGTATGCATATTACCAATGAGAATGAGTTAAAGAGTGCATGAGAAGTACAGTGACATACAGGCAGATTCCTTTCCACCAAGTTTTATTTCAAGACTAATTTAGACTAAATGAAAATTGATATGTTGGCGAGACCTACCTGAATGTATTGCCGATTTAGCTGCTCCAACCAGTCAATTTTAACAGTCACCTTATCATTCGAGAAAACATGGCTGTTCCTTTTCAGAATAGCAGCTATTGTGTATCCTAGAGCCATCAGTCCACCAAGAAGCCTCACGCTTACTTCAAATGTAATCCTCGGAGATATAATGAACGGACTATCAGTAACCCACTCCTGTAAGGGCAACAGAACTGATTAATGAAGATACAAGATGACATCTTTTGATGTCGCTAATGTTACAAGGATTAGTTATTGATAAACCAGAAGTACAAGAGGTCAAAGCAAACTATTAGGTATTCCTAAACTCAGATTCTTGGCAGTATGAGGATGCCAGTTTTGACCGGTGAGAATAAAACTAATCAACGCTTTGGTGTTTTCATAAACTCCTAGTCTCCCACTATACAAGTATCCCCGCACTATACAAGTATCCCGAGAACCCCAACTATGAATGGGCCTATGATATAATACATACCGCTAATGAAGCACAAAAGTGCTCATAGCTGTCAAGAGCCATCGTACAAGGCCAACAACAACAACAAAAAAAAAAAAAAAAAAAAAAACCAGTTTAAGGGGAAACAAGTCATGAGAGAAAGGGCATCCAGTTAGTCTTCAAAAGCAAGCATAGAATAGAGAATATGCACAGGCAGCAACACGGGTCAATTTACTGTCATGAACTTAACACCAGGAACAAAGCTGTATATATCTGCAAGTAGTACAGACCTCAAACATAAGATTGTACTTTCCATCCCTATTTCGCATCCTCAAGTAAGATTGGCACGATTCTGGATCTTCACCAGGAGGCAGAAGATAAATATCATAGGTCTGCTCCACTGATTCCTTGCACCCTTCAGAGATGACGGTTTTTATCTGATCCACCTCAATGGCCCTCGTGGACTATGAGCAGTAAGCATCGTTAGTGCATATAATGCAAGCAAAGAACCTAGAATTCTGATGTATGCTGTAGTGGCACTCAGGAAAACATGTACCTAAAAAACCTAATCACCTTTAGTATATAAGTAGGGTTCTGAAATCCAGTAAATGGGTTGAACTTGTTCACTATCTTTATATGAGCAGTTTGTAGATCTGGCTCGATGAAGGCCTTGTACATGGGATATACCTGCGAGTCAGAATGCATACAAGAGCTTTAGGTTAAAAATGATGAAAAAACCAACCATACAAGCTTTTTCAAGAGTGAAAGAGATTGACCGTTTCAGAAATTTGTTGGATAATTTCTTCTGGTTCTTGGCCAGCACGCTGTATGTCCCGCAAAACTCGTTTGACAAGGTCAAAATGGATTCCACCAGTTACAGATACGCGAAGATCCAACAGAGGCCGTAGCTTCTCACTCAAGGCATATATGCCTTCAAGTATTACTATACGAGAACTTGGAACTTCCAGTGTCCTGACACCATTACATGGTCACATGAGTCGAAAGTTGAAATACAGATTTCTTGACACAGATGACATAGTGTACATGCTCCTGGACGAACAGTATAATGAATAAAAGCTAGAAGACCACCAATTCAAGTCAACCAAGATTTGGATGACTAGCAGGCAGTATAATTACTAGAGAAAACAAGGAAACAAATCTTGAAAGCAATTTAGATATACAGAGGAGAGGCACAAGGACAAAGTGAAAGCCTGTCGCAAAGGCTTGAGACCAACATCATCCTGTTCCGAGGAAACTTTATTTGGCCAGACTCTTCACCAAAAAAAACACCATGATCAAATTATGGCCAATCACATGCAAAGACAATAAACCAGATGTCGTAGATTTGTGCCTCATTTCAAGCATAGAGAAAAAACCTCATACCAGAAGTCCCCCAGACAAAAAAAGAAAAAAAAAAAAGAACAATATGCAGATTTCTATTCTAGACTCAGGCAAGTTGCTGCGCAGAACGAAGGACCTTCAGAGCCGACTTAAGTTAGGTGCACAATCAGGCCATATACTGACAGCGTGTGCAACTAGTTTAAGATTACTAATCTGAGCGATTCTAGCAATATAGGAACATTTTTCCAGTTTCTTTATATAAGTTGAATTTGGTTGAAAAAGATGAGCTTTGCGGGTAACACATAATTTGTGTATCTGAAGATGAGCCTTAAGCCCGTACTTATTCTCACCAGTGATGGATGAGTTATCTCTGGAAATGAGATGAGTTCCATCATTTTTTCTATTCGTTGATAATAATATTCTGCTGGATGACATACAAGTTACAGGCAAACAGAGTCTTTATACAACAAAATACATGGAGTATCCCCTCACCTCAAATTGTTGTCTCAAGCCTTTAGGAAACAGCAGTTACAAACGAAATTCTTCATGCATCTTGGTTAGTTTTGATGATGTTAAACAAAGACGAGACGATATATGTGAGTACCTTAGAATCAACTGGCTGAAGCGGAAACCAAGCGAATGACAAGTCACAAGTACAAGGAGCAAGACCAGCTAAATTACTCAAGCTAAGAACTCATTGGCGACCGAACTAATCAAACTCATAGGAGGCACACAATCAATATAAAAGCTAGAAGGGTAGTAAACCTGTATCCAATTCGCGAACTAGACTTGAAATCATAAATGGGAACTTCGATTGGCTTTCCTGCCTTCAAGTCATTGATATTCTGAAGTAAGGTTTCATAGTCCGTTATACGTGGATCTGCTCAGAGAAAGTAAAGAACCAGTTATAATTTATCTAATCAAGGTTTGATGAACCAACAATACTACCATTTACCTGTAGTTGAAGTACACTCAAACTAATATCATTTAAGTACTCTCTCATAGGCATAACTATTCCCCCGCAATGTAAGCATGACCCTTTAATCCTTTCAAGCAAGACCGTTTAATAATCGTGTCAGGAAGACAACTAACCAAAACAATGACTCAATTTCATAATGTGAGGACGAAGATAAACGCAACTTCTTCGGGCTTTAATTCATTTTTTTTGGTTATTGAAATGAAAGTAAAAATTCCACATTTTACATTACAAGAAGAAGACATCACCATCAAAGTTGCCATCAACAATACGGCTAGCATCGTTGTAATTATCCATGGAGATGAGTGCAATGCTGGGCATAAAACTGAGGATCTTCTCCGTAAACACCGTCTTCCCCGCTCCCGACGGACCAGCTAGGCCAACCAATATTATTCCATCATTCTTCTGAGCTAACATTTGGCAAGCACGAATGACAATGAAGAAACCCTTCTCGAATGACAAAGTCTCTTGCAGAGGAACCATCTCATAACGATCCGAATCCTTTCGCTTCACCAACTGCACTTGATCCTTCAAGAGACCAGGCCTTCGCCGAGGGGATAATACAGAATCAGGAGCACCCTTTCCCATTGATATCCTAGTAACAAGAAACAAAGTCATAAAATTACAACCAGAGAATAGCAACGAGCATCATAAACCCAGAGGGAGATTATTCAACACACCAATCAAACACAAAGAAATCCTCAAAACATAATATCGATCTCAACTTGATACCCACTTGGGCACTTGATTAATATCCCAGATCAAAACAGCTGAAAGAATTCTGACCTATAAATAAAAAAACACCCAAAAGAGCCAACTGCCTTGCATCGAAAAAAATACAGTAAACAACCTTGAAAATCCTGAAATCATAAAATTATGATAACTGAAGAATGAAAATAGTCACCTAGTGAACCAAAAACTCAGCAAACGCAAAACTTCACCTCTTACTTCAATCAAGATGACAAAAACTTCCACTTTTCTAGTAAAAATTGGAGGAAATGTGAGTACTGATGGTGTTTTTTTATGCCGGTATTTGCATAGAATCACACGACAACTAGAGATTCCCGATTAACTAACTTGAGAGGCAAAGAGGGCTGACGGCCACTAGTGCGGAGGAGAAATGAAAAGGCTGTGCTGAATCGTGTTTCTAGGCAACTCCTTCCTCTTTTTTTTTTTTTTTTTTCTCTCTTTTTCCCGAATCAGTCTGTTTAGGGAATAGAGTTTCTTCGGTAAGTAGGAGACAGAAAACTGATGTTGCACCTTCTTCTTCGCATGTTTGTAACCAAAAAAAAAAAATATTATTAGTAATATATAATCTTTTATGTTATTAAAAAAATCCAACGATGAAAATCTCAAGATTTTGCTTTAATTATTTTATTTTCTTTTTTTTCAAATCATTTCCTTTAATGTATTTTTGTTTATTTAAATTTTAGTTTATTTTTTTCAAATCTTAAATCTTTGTTTTTCGATGGTGAAAACTACTCTGTAACATATTTCAGTCTCCTGCTTGTTGTAGGAACACTTCTCCCTTTAATAATATACAATATAGTTGGAAAAAATCTTTACGTTTTAATAGATATGTAGATACATCAATATGAATTTATGGATTATTTACAACATTCATTAAAAAAAGAAAAATTTTAAGAAAGCCTATTAAAATAAAAAGGTTTAAGAAAGTAAAATACAAGAAAAGAAAAGGAACATATTGTATCCACCCTTAGCTCTACTTTTAAACAAGGAGACTGTTTCAAAATGTTTCTCAAGTGTCGAATCCTTAACCTCATAACTACGACAAAAATAGTTTATCGTTAAATCAACCCATCTTGACAAAGTAAAGCATAAGAGGTTTTCCAAAGAGGGAAGAAAAAGAAGAAAAAGAAGTAAATTATAAGAAAATACTCTCTCCGTCCCAATAAAATTACAGCCGGTGACTTGATATGATATTTATGCGGTTGTTGAATTTAGAAGATTTACTCAAAAATAAAAAAAATAAAAAATAGTAGTATTTTTTTTCCCAAATTAAATTAATAATGTTTTTATTCATTTTAACTTAAATTAGTAATGTTAATTCTTTTTGAATTACTTATATTTATTCTTTTTTACTTTAATTAGTAATATTTATTCTTTTTTACTAATATTAATAATGTTTATTCTTTTTTACTTAAATTAGTAGTGTTCTTTGTTTTTTACTTTTAACCTTGTTTATTTTACTTTTTCACTTGCTGCTTTATTTTTTTTGGTATTATCCTTACTTTTTAGCCATTAATAGACCTTTTTCATGATTCTTATACCATTAGAAACTTTTTAAAAGATTTATTTATTTGTCGTATAATATGAAAAGACTAAAGTTCAATTTTTTTACCGAGAATAGAGAAAATTATCGATAAAATTCTTCTCTTTTGCAAGTGGTATTAATATATCAAATTCATATCGTTAATAAAAATTCTTATTATTTTGTATTTTGTTCAAAATATAATTTTGACAAAGAAAACTTAGAATTTGCACGAAAAAGTTATTTATGGATAATATTGTTTTAATAAAGAGAATTTATGATTATTTACGAGCGAAAATCTTTCGCAAATAATATTTATTTATTGGAAAAGAATTTATATGTTTAATTCTTTCATAAAACTTTATAATTTTTAAGGATGAAAATTTCATCATAGAAAATATTTTCGAAAATATTTCATTAAGTGAAAGACTGTTTATTGAGTAACTCTTGTTAACCATTGCCACGTACTCTAGTGCGAGGAAAATCGTAGTGCATGTCACTTCTTGACCCAAAGCCTTCTACCGAAGCAACCCCTAATCATCCCAAACCAAAGTTCAGCCCAGCCCAAAAGCGTCACCACATCCTCGACTTTTGAAATACTCTCATCTTCTATCCACACCATCTCCACTGAGAAAGACACCGAGAACACCACTGCACAGCAGAGAGCCTCAGTCGACCACCAACAATGGCGTCTGCTCCGTGTAATTTCCAGCTCTCGCGCCATTGTCTCGCTTCTCAGCCGCTGCTCTCTCTCCCTGGTACGTTTTTTTCCATTGAATTCGAGTTCTTCTTCTTTGGTGAAGTGTTGTGCGTGATGAATTCGTGGTTGTGGTCATTTTGGTTGATTTCGTGGTTTTCAGGGGGCGAATTTGCGAGGAATTCGAGAAGATTCGTTGTGTATGCGAGGGAATTTAAGGCGCATGAGGAGGCCGTGCGTATCCAGAGGTGAACATTGCATTCAGATCAAGTATCGATTGCTTTTAATTTCGATTTGTTTACTTGGTATCGGGTGGGTAGTACACCGGTTTGCACTCTTATGGATATTGGATGATTACAAAATTTTGCTCTTGAAGATGAAATGAAATGCTCGATGACTGTAACAATGCTTTAAAACGAAACCAATGTAATGTGGATTCGGAAATGCTCTATGACTAGCTCAAGAACCTTATCTAGATGGTTACTCTAGCAAATAGAAGTTACCGGGCCACACCAAATGCAAGGTGAAATGTGGATTCGGAATGCTCTATGACTAGCTTCGGAGTTCATGCCAAAAGCCAATAACCATTTCTTATGGAGATTGAATGATTTCTCTCTGTCATCGATGAAACATTGGATGTTTCAAGAAACTATCATCGTTTCTCCCTAAGATGTTCTCCCATGCATTTCAAAGTCGGTGCTATTCTAATGGTTTTCTCAAGAACCTAAAACTGCCTTAAAAATGTAATGAATCTGAAAGGTGGATTTTGCATAATAACTTCGGACGGTGTCTTCACGAGGGGTTGATTATGTTGTATGCAGGCAACGCGAGTTTAAACTTGCAAACCCTAGGCCACCGCCACCGGCTCTGTTAAGGCCAGGGAAAGTATCACCACCTCTTCCTGTACCTGCTAAGATTCCTAGGCCTCCTTATGTCGGTTCGAGTGAATTGCCTGAACTGTCGAGGCAATTTCAGATTCATGATTCTGAGGGCATTGAACGTATGAGGGCTGCATGTCGACTCGCAGCCCGTGTTTTGGAGTATGCAGGAACTCTGGTTAGGGTAAGTAAATTACAATATTGGGAATGGACAGAACATCAGGAGAGGAAATAAATATGGTTCTGTTTTACCTTGAAAACGGAACAATACCTTTTCGTTGTTGCTTCTCCAGGTCTGTAAACTGGAAGCCTTGTTTACAATTTGTTAATCATGTTTTCGGAAGCCTTTAAGTTTTTATGTGGTGATAATTTTGTTGTCTTTTTTTTTTTTTTCCCTGTGGGTTTTTCTTTGTCTTGAATTCAACAGCCATCAGTAACTACAGATGAAATTGATCGAGCAGTTCACAAGATGATAATTGATGCTGGGGCTTATCCCTCTCCACTTGGATATGGTGGCTTCCCAAAAAGTGTGTGCACATCAGTGAATGAGTGCATGTGCCATGGGATACCTGATTCTCGCCCGCTTGAGGTTCTTGTTAACATTCTCTTCTGGGAAAACAATTAATTTTTTTCTGCTCAATCTAATGGTTTTATTCGATACAGGACGGCGACATAATAAACATTGATGTAACAGTCTACTTAAATGTATGCTCCTGATCTGTTTTCTCATCTTTTGAATTTTTAAATTAAAGGCTTGGTTTTCTATTTGTTTGAACATAGTGTATTAGCATTTGGTTGACATTCCTCGGTTCACTAGTTATGGATCATTTACAGAAATCCATTCTCTGGAACTACTTTCAATATCATACTTGAAGGAATGTTTTCATTTAACCAATGTTTATATCTGCAAGAGCTTTTCTTATGCTCTCGAATCATTGGGGGACTTTCCACTTTTGACTCGGCCTGTTTTGACTGGTAGGGTTATCATGGAGACACATCAAAGACTTTTCTTTGTGGCGATGTTGACAACCGTGTGAAACGTCTTGTGAAGGTGCATCCTTTCACTTCTCTAGTCTACTCTCTAGTTGAAAAAACCTGGATGTTTCTACCTCCTTTGTATGGCTTCTTATAAACACTTTTGTCAGCCACAAGCAACCATAAATCATGAGAGCAAGGTAGTGAAAGTCGAATTCCTATTCGGGTTTTGTGGAGCTTGAATCAAAGACTCCGATTGGCATTCATGGAAATATATCATATGATCAGGATCTTTACTGTCTTGCATGAGAAGCAGTTTGAACCAGCGTTTCCAAAGGGCTTAATTTTACAAAGCAAGTTTTTGTCCCCATCACTTCATTGCGCAGGTTTCTGAAGAATGCTTACAGAAGGGAATTAACGTGTGCAAAGATGGTGGAAGCTTCCAGAAAATTGGAAAGAGAATCAGGTATAGATTATAATGCCAGTTAGTGTTTTGTGATGCTCCTTGCAATGCGCATGGAACATCGAAGAGGATGAAAGATTTGGACATGTGTGTCAGGAGGCGCGTTACAGAAGTATAAGTATTATGTTTCTGCTTATTCTGCTCGTCATGAATTTCCGTTCAATGCTTCCCTGACAGAACGATTCCTAAAAGATTACACAACATAGAAAAGGGAAATCTGATGGATGACTTTTGTATTTTTTACATCTCAATGTAAATTGTTGACCACTGAGGCTGACCATCAAGTTAAAATTTTTCATTCAAATTCAGCTCATCTGTCGACCTAGCCCTTCATTTCGCACAAGTCGAGGTTCTATTTAAACTTTTAGTCCTGATAGCCAGAGTGAAGTAACCTTATGAAACTGGAAGTTCAGTGCACTTGCAACTGCTGCTATTATTTTTGTACATGGCAATCAGAATTTTGTGATTAGGTTGATATCGTTGTTTCTCTATACATAGTATTGTAAATTGCTGTCATAGTTGTCTCTAATGCAATATTTTTGACTAATCCAGTGAGCTTGCGGAAATGTATAACTTTGGAGTTGTGGAGCGCTTTGTTGGACATGGTGTGGGCACAATTTTTCACTCCGAACCAATCATCTATCATCACAGTACGTAAGATTGTTGAGAGTGTCTCTGACTTGTCTCTGACCTTCTCAATAGTTCTCTAGAGTTGATCATCCATGGTAATTAGCAAATTTATAAGGTGTTTTTTTTGTTTCTGCTTCAGAAGTCTTGATTAAAGAAACTTGTTGACAGGAGGAAATGATGCTCGTGGTCGAATGGTTGAAGGCCTAACATTTACCATAGGTAAGAAGACTACTCTAGTTTCTTCTTTAATTTTGACCAAAATTTTGATAAGAATAGGCTGGCTTTTACTTGAGCTTACCCTAGGTACTATGTAGAATATGTTTGTATTCCGACTCTATTCATATCCAAGTTCATGTTATTGCTTTAGGGGGTGCTGTGTGAAATCCAAACGTTTTGTATCATGGTTGGTGTATGTGGCAAGGGACCAACTATGCTGATCACTTGCTCCGCAGATGTATAACTCAGGGCATCCTCCTAAGCCATGCTTATGCTGCAAAAATCTTTTTAGCAGGGAGTTCTCAATGGGAATACCTCATTACTAATTAGTGTTCAATGCATTTTTATAGACTGGAGACTCCATAGCTGATGCGTGTCTGTATGAATCCCAATCATATGGGCTAGCTCACATGCAATTTTTTATTTTTTTTTTTGTGCAACTTACACTGCAAAGCCGCATGCTCAGTGGGATCTTACATTTGACTTAAGCAGCTCAGGTTTTATCATAAGTTATTCTGGCTAATTGTTTAAGTTGACCCTGCAGTGATGCAGCTGCTATATTATCTAGATGAGATGAACCAAAATATATTCCTTCATCAGCTGCAATGCTTTTTGTCTCTTGTAAATCACCCAGTTTATTTAGCATTCTGCTGAGCAATGCCTCTTATGATTTCTGTCGAACAGGAATGATCTGCTGTAATGTTCGTGTCAAAGAAATTCAAGTATGAAAAATATGTAATTGTTTTTCTTCTTTTGCTTGCCAGAGCCTATTCTGACAATGGGAAGCATAGAATGTGATATATGGGATGATAACTGGACAGTGGTGACGACCGATGGCTCCCCTGCAGCACAGTTTGAGCATACTGTTTTAATCACGAGGACTGGTGCAGAAATCTTAACCAAGCTGTGAAACATTCATCTGGACATTTATCGACTTTCCATCACAGATCTTTGACGTGAGTTCTCCGGCTTAATCAGTGTGATCCTCTTATTGCATATTGGTC
This sequence comes from Drosera spatulata, assembly GCA_035668315.1. NCBI lineage: Eukaryota > Viridiplantae > Streptophyta > Magnoliopsida > Caryophyllales > Droseraceae > Drosera > Drosera spatulata. The sequence continues at coordinate 24,239 of JAOVYX010014685.1, forward strand.
ATTTATCCTTGAAGCATTTCATTTTCTCACTAGAAGGGTACTGTGTATCTTATCTTTGTGATTTTGAATTCATTAACAGAGGTCATCCGGAACAATCGTCGAGAACAAGCCTTTTGACTGATTCAGCATGGATTCAAATTCGATCTGTATTATTAGACTCTGATCCTTCAAGCTGTAAGATCAATGTGTGCCCCAAAAACATGAGGAATTGTTCCTTTTTTCCAGAGTAGATGCAACGGTCACGTGCATATGATGAGGTGAGTTTCAGACTGTGTCACTAATGATAAATCATTTTTTTTTTCCAAAAAATTCTAGTGTAATATTAACGATAATCTTGGTTACAGAATATACCCAATGCTAAAAAGGTTTTATCCTTTTGAACTTAAATCCTTCTGGAAATGTATGTTGAATGGTGCCAAATTTCAAATAGCTGCATCCATTTCGGAATCGGAGCTCCAAGGTGCACAATTACCATCTATTGATTTTATGTCATCTTATGTTACATATCCGTCTCCTCTCAAGTTTTTCCTAGAGATTAATATATATGAAAGCTTATGTTCTAAAGAGAAACAGTAGTTAGTTGTGAATATTGCAGAATCATGCAGTATTCACTATGGAGTTTTGCTAGTAAAAGCAAGATTCACTTTGTGTTTCGTGTACAGATTAAGCTTGACGATCGAGCTTGGACGATCAGGTACATGTTCCAGTGATAACTGCGTACAAAAAAGGCCTGCCAGGAGTCTCAGTCAATTATCCCTCGACCCTTGGTCCTAAGGCCCGAAGCTCTTTCGTGGTTGGGACTGTGAGGTTTATCTTGTTCATTTTTCTTGAGATATACCGTAACTCGCATCCATAAAGTTGAAACCTTGTCCCGTAGGTCCTGTCACAAGGTTAGAAAAGCTATTCGCTTTGGGTTCATCATCATCATTGGGCAGGATTTTAAAACATGTTTCGACAATTGATCTCGTACTCATTTATAATCCTACATCTTATCTCCGCCGGAGCTGATGTGGGTAATAACATTCAACGGAAAGTTGAATTGGGATCTTGAAATTGAACAATGAAGGAGCTATCCGAGTCCACACTCATCCTTTTCAGCTAGCTGGGGCAGAGAGACAGCAGCTGCAGGGGTAATGCCTGAGAAGATACGAATACCTACAGTAATACAAATTGATAAACTATCACTTGGCTGCAACTATTTGTAAATGAGCTGAAAAAGGCTGAACAAAAGGGTGTGAACCACCCAATGCAACATCTACTGCGACGTTTGCTGGTACACTGTCTCCTTCGCTTTCTGCATCACATATCCTTATTTGGAAACTATGGTATCAGACACGAAAAGGTGTCTGAGTTATAAAAGGTGTCTGAGTTATATGAAAAAAGGTTGAAGTTGCAATTAATGTCTGCAATTAGTTTGCGTTAGCATCACGATGCATAGGTAATTAACTGTTTCAACTGTCAAGAAGGTTTGATTCCGTAACAACGGCTTCCTACTGACCATGCGGTTAAGGACTCGACATCTTTAAGGGTGCATTAAAAAATAATCTTTCTATTATAAACATAACAAGGATAAGATTATGTATTTCTTCTTCTTTTCAAACATTGCACTTATGCAGAGCAACTCAAATAACGGTTTCTCTGATAATGAACCTTGAGAACTAAATTTAGGCTCTACGATTGTAAGCGTACGACATTGACTATTTATGGGCTGTGAGATACATCTTATCATTGTTTGAGAAACTCACTCTGCTGAAGTTTTTAGTTAAGTTATCATCATGGATGATTCTCTTTCCTTTTAATCTTAACGGTCTCTTCGTACCCATCTTCACCGTTTTCTGAATGAGCAAGGTTAGCTATACGAAAACTCAGTGATCTCTCACCTTACAAGGCACAACAAAAATGAGCCATTGTCCAACATGTCCCAAGGTTCATTTTTTTCATGTCCTGACAACACCACATCTCACGTCTCCATCTTGCTGTTTTAAACAGTCACTTTGTCCTTTGATAGAAACTGCAAACTTCTCGTATAGCTTACAAAAAGAACACACAAAATGAAACCCATATATCTTCATTTACTTCACCATGTACTACTTGACCCTCGTCTGCTCTTTCTTGTCCCACCAAGAACACCCATACAACTCTTGATTGATTTGACTTGTATGTTTCATATATTTGATTGATTGATCATGATAACCAAGTACACCATGCAATCCTCACATACAACAAACATGTGTTCCAGTGAAAGCATAGGGCAAGAATACAACTATGAATATGAAGATGAAAAGTTCATCTCACTCTCACTTGCCCCTCCTGGGCAAAAGGTTTCCAAACATGGGTTTCTTGATCAAGCTTCTTGTTCTTCGAATGTTACGGATGATGGCATTGTCAGTATAGCCCTTGCTGGCCGTGAGTATGGCGTCGGTCTGGAGTCTAGTGGAGCTGATGCAATTAGAAGTACTCATGTTGAAGGGGAATACTGGATTCCGTCTCCTACACAAATTCTAGCGGGCACAACTCAGTTCCCTTGCCCTGTTTGCAACAAGGCTTTCAATCGCCACAACAATATGCAGGTTCATTCATTCATGCACCTTACATCCTTACAATACATTTTGACATTTAGATTTTTACGTATGCACAATTAATTAACCTGCCAAGTCCATGCTATATGCTTTGGTCACGTCGCGTAATCTAGCTTAAGACAAAATAAGTTTAAGCCCAAGACCACTATCATGAATATATATCATTTGTTTCTTAACATATGTTGATGGGAATCTTCTTCCGTTTAGTTCTGGCTGAAACAAGGATAATGGATTGATTCTCCCATAGGGAGTCACATGATTCATATATTTGATGTATAATGTTTGATCTTAGTTCTCTCCATTTTTGATAGCGCGACAATGAGTCCACACCCCCACTCCCAAACTTATTGTAATAGAAGATAGAATTTTGAAGGTTCATACTCCAATACTTGACAATAAGTTCAATGTCTCCTATATATATGTATTAATGAAGTTTGGATACTAGTAAAAGATTTCTTTCTTGTACTTATTAATTTGGCTGCACAGATGCATATGTGGGGGCATGGATCACAGTACAGGAACGGGCCGGAGTCGCTGCGAGGATCAAAGCCATTGGCCTCCATCCCTAAACTTCCATGCTACTGTTGCGCAGAAGGTTGCCGAAACAACATAGTTCATCCGAGATCAAGGCCCCTCAAGGACTTCAGGACACTTCAGACACATTACAAGCGGAAACACGGGCCTAAGCAGTTCGAATGCAGGAAGTGTGGGAAGCCCTTCGCGGTCCGAGGTGATTGGAGGACGCACGAGAAGAACTGCGGCAAGGTGTGGTTCTGTATCTGTGGGTCTGATTTCAGGCACAAGAGGTCTCTAAAGGATCACATCAGGTCCTTTGGTGATGGTCATTCGGCGGATACTATCTTGAGCACTGATCTTGATCATGTTCTTCAGAGTACAAGAATCGTATTATATGATGAGGAGGAGGACGGGGACGAGGAATAGAGCTGTTGGTGATCATGGGATCTTCTTTGGTCTAGGTGTTTGCATCTGATTTATGCTGTTCATTATGCCCTCTTCCTGTTTTTTGCCTCTCTTTTTTTCTTCTGTATTAACAACTGGAGGCTTATTCTTATTTTAAGCATAACATGTCACTTTGCTAGATTAACCTGAGCGTATAAATTAATGTTGAGATTGCTGGATTAACCTGAGCTCTAGAAATGTGTCCCAGTATTATATGAAAAGTTCAATTCAAAACTTTGGATTTACCATTTTGAATCTGACTTATCGTTTAGACGACCTGGTATCGTTAATGGTATGTAATTATGCCACTATGCATATAACCTGCAAATCCATTTTTCTCGGTAATCTATGTACTTAGACAAATGATCACAAATAAGACTTAACATTCTCTCGTTAATCATTTTCATTCTTAACCAACTAACCCTTGCTTGATGATGCTCGAAACAATCCTCTCGCCCAAGTAATTTCCACCATACAGGACGAAATGCTCCTTTATTAGATCAAATTCAATCAATTACAGTAAACTTTTAACCAGACAGGTAGTAATGGTAATTTCAAAGTGTCTTACTCCACAACTTTGCCTAGTGGCTTTAGTTACTCTAAGCCTTGTTGTAGTTCCTGCATCTTACACCATATGGTAAAGATACAGACCCATTACTTGCATGTATGATGTATGGCCTTCTTAATTTCCAGCAAAATTGAATGAACACTGTCACTTTCCTGTCTGAAAACTCCAGCATCACACTAATGGATCCTCCTACTGAAGAAGATAGTAAAAAGCAATCAGTAAAAAGTCAAGAAAAGAAGATGCATCCATTTAGAGGAGGAAATAAATTACTCCTTTCGTCCCAATTTAGTTACATCATATATATACATAGACAATTTTTTTTTTCGAATTACGAATTATGCGGAATGATAAAAAATATTTTTTTCAAATATATTGAGAAATATCAAAAAATAGTTCAATTTATCTATTATAATCCGAGACCAACAAAATTTTCAAAATATATCATTTAATATAAAAAAATAACACATCAAAATACATAATGAATCGTATGATTATTGCATACTGTTTCAACCTTCTTTGGGAGGAGGGAGGGAGTAATCAGCTTCAATGGTGAGAAGTAGCAGTTCCATTATTATGAGACAGACTTCTTTTATCATTTCCTCTTACAGTCCAAACGGAGAAGAGCTAGAGAGAAAAGTGAAGTATAGACAAGCTAAGCTGATCAGCTGCTGATATGTATACAGAGAGATATTGAAATTTGCATGCAGAGAACCAAAAGGCAACTGCAGAGAGTGATGATGCAGGAGAGGAGAGTGAGAGAGAGAGTGTGCAGTGCAGAGAAGTGACTGTTCATATACATGAACTAACAGTGTTGCCGTTTTAACTCATCTCAATTGCCTTGAGAGGAGGAGGGAAAACAACTGCATAGAGATGAGCGCTCTATCTTGGTTGGGTTTGCCGTTGGCCCTGTCAAATGTTCAGCCTTATTGTAAGATTAAGTATGACTTAGAAATATTGCTCCGTCCTCCACCCAATAAAAAACGTAACGATTTGATTCGGATCAACCTTCACACAACAATCTGATCACAATTATGAACTAATCATGAACTGTATTACTTGCTCAGTTCCATATTATCAATCATATTTTTCTATTCAGATCGTCCCAAAATATAACAAACATATTAATTTAGTACTTTCTCCGTTTCATAATATCTACAATATTCGTTTATTTGGATCGTCGCAAACTATATATAACATACCATATTTAATAACCTTTTCACATATAAAAATATCAAAACCATCATCATCTGTTACATTAAACTCCACTATCACAAAAAAAAAAATTATTTCTTCATTAAATTTCATAAAAGTTCAAAACACACATGTATCGGATCAAACCGTTACCTATATTATGGAACGGAGAGAGTAGCATTTTCACATAAAAACATCAAAACAAATCACCATCTGTTACAGTACATACACCACTTTCTTTCTCCTCCTCTCTCATTCTTTTTGCTAAACCTTACTTACACCCCACTATCGTTAAAAAAAATACTTTTTTTTATCAAATCACATAAAAATTTAATACAAATAAATTCGCGTGTCGGGTCAAATTGTTCTTTATATTATGCGATGAAGGGAGTATAAAAGCTTATTAAACAATGACTAAATGATGAGAGCATCTATTCATTGGCATTTAGGAAGTTCTCATGCAACCTAAGAAAAAACTTAGTGTAGGTAGAAACTACGGTCTTTTTACGTTTCCTCTGAATAATGCAGTTTTGTATTAGCAGATTCTTCTTGAAAGTCACGAGAGATTTTTAAACCCTAAATAACAGTTACCCTAAATGAACATGATAGCATCAACTGCCGTTGATAGATATAGTTATACAATGAACATAAGAGCCATACCAAACATTATCTAAAACAACTAGTAGCATATCATGAAAAATTAGATTTGTTTGTTCAAGAATGTCGATTGCATGAGATCCTTGCTGAGTAAGAGCATACACTGTTTTAGTCAAAAGATGTGATATTGATTTTGTATTGGGTCATGGGTGGAATTTCGGTCTGATCAAGCACAGAAAAGTGACAACACAATCAACCTGGGTTGATCTAGTGGTGTTTGACTCAACCTTTTTCTTGAAGGTCTTGGGTTCGAATCCCACTAACCTCAAAATCCATGTTGACCACGTCCGTTGACTTCGAGTAAAGATAATCGAGGTGCGCGCAAGTTGGTCCGGACACCCTCGTCATAAAAAAAAAAGAAAAGAAAAGAAAAGTGACAACACCTCATAAATTCAACTATATATGCATCCGCAAAGGAAGGAAAAAAAGGAAGGCTTGTTCTTTTCTCCCGTTTTTAGCATTGTTTGTTTTTATCAAACTTATCAGATAAAGAGATAAAACTTTACAAAGTATGTATCACTAATGAGAAAACTAAACATACCATTTAAATGGAACTGAAAGACTATTATTATGATTCTCCTCGGATAAAATTACTCCCTCCGTCCCAAATTAATTGAAACCTTTTACTTTTTGGTTAGTCCTAAAATAAATGAAATATTTTTTTGATAATTTTCTAATATAAAAAAAATACCAAGTCAATTTTATCTGATACAGTACATCAACTAATTTATTTCACAACTGTTAGAGTAAATCCTAACATCATCAAAAAAATATTCATTTTTTATCATAATCCACGCAAATTCAATATTCGCATAAATTCATGTATCGAATCAAAACGTTTCGATTAATTCTATATGAAAGGAATATAAAAACATATTGAAGAGATGATTCCTCGAAAAAAAAAAAAAAAGACAAATGCCATAATCATGAAATAGCGAAATGTTGCAACTTGCAAGGACAAAAATAGCGATGCATGGTAACCAACCTGGGTTGGTCTAGTGGTGTTCGACTCAACCTTCTTCTTGAAGGTCTTGGGTTCGAATCCCACTAGCC
>JAOVYX010014686.1:0-31239 GCA_035668315.1 Drosera spatulata
CGGGATTACATATCATTATTTGGATTTATGATTTGTATCGTCTAGGTAGTTTCCTTAGCTTCTGTACCTACAAAACCATTTGGTTTGTTTGGTCTTGTCATGGACTTGGTCTATGACGACATAACGTCACGTGCCGGGCATTCCGGATTTCGAGGCGTTACATTGGTATTCAGTGGTTATCCACTATGGGCAGGATAGTATGGGACTTCACCTAACTAGAGATAGAATTCAGTCATCAAGGGAAGAGGCAAGTGGTGAAGGGCATCAAAGGGGGACCTCTACAATTGATCAAGGCAATCAACTTTAGAAGGCAATCAACCCTGTAGAAATCCTACTATGCAGAAGGATGGCATTGAATAGTTGATAAAGGAGATGGTAGAGGCACCCAACTGTATTTCCTTGTCTTCATCAGTGGTCTTGGTGAAGAAGAAAGATGCTTCATGGAGGATTTGTGTTGATTACAAGGAGTTGAACAAGAATACTGTTAAGAACAAATACCCCATATCCGTCATTGAAGAACTATTAGATGAGCTTCATGGATCATGTGTATTCCAAAATTGATTTGAGGTCTGGGTATCATCACATCAGAATGTTCCCTCCTGGCATAATCAAAACGACATTTAGAACTCATGAGGGCCACTATGACTTTCTAGTTATGTCATTTGGTCCTACAAATGCCTCCTCAACCTTTTGAAACCTAATGAAAGATGTGTTCAAGCCCTATCTTAGAAGATATGTATTGGTCTTCTTTGATGACATACTTATCTTTAGCTCTTCTTAGGAATCTCATCTGTTCCACTTGAGAATCACTTTCAAATTGCTGAGAAGCCATGAGTTGTATGCCAACAGGAGTAAATGTGTCTTTGGAACTTCACAGATTGAATACTTAGGACACATAATCTTTGCAAAAAGGGTGGCAACTGGCTCTCAGAAAACCTCATCCATGCTTGAATGGCCAGTACCTTCGAATGTGAAGCAGCTAAGGGGGTTCCTCGGGCTTACTAGTTTACTACAGGAGGTTCATCAAAGGGTATGGAATGCTAAGTAAATCCGTGACATAGTTGTTGAAGAAAAACAGATTTAAATGGACTCATAGAGCTCAAGAGAGCTTTGAAAGGCTCAAGGAAGCAATGGCATCTGCACCTGGTTTGGCTATGCCTGCCTTTAAGGCTGATTTTGTTATTGAAACAGATGCTTCACGGACTGGTTTGGGAGCTGTCTTGATGCATAATGGACACCCCATCACATTTATCAGTACTGCTTTTTCTGTAAGGAACAAGCCCTCTCACTTTATGATAAAGAGTTGGTGGCCTTGGTTTTTGCTGAAGAAAAATGGAGACCTTATTCAGTGGGTAGGCACTTCAAGATTTTGATTGACCATCAAAGACTTAAGCACTTGTTACCGCAGAGAATTCACTCTTTTAGTCGGCTCAAGTGGCTCACGAAGTTAATGGGGTATGATTATGAAGTGTGTTAGGAAAAGGGAAGGGAGAATGATGTGGCTGATGCATTATCAAGGGTACCCCATACTCAGGTGATGAATATGTTGATTGGATCTCTATCTTCAGAGCTCTTGCAGGAGATTCAATAGGCATGAAAAGAGGATGGGAAGATACAATAAATAATAGCTAACCTTGAAAGGGATCCTGCCTTACACTCTCACCATTCATGATTTTATGGTTACTTAAGAAGGAAAGAAAAATAGGTTATTCCTGCATCTTCAAACTTGTTGAGGAAGATTTTATATTTAGTGCATGATTCCTCCCTTGGAGGACACTCTGGAGCTCAGGTTACATACCAAAGAGCAGTTGAGATGTTTTATTGGAAGGGAATGGCGAGAAACATCAAAAACTATATAAGAGAATGTCATGTGTCCTAACTGTAAGTTCGTGATTGTAACAGGAACAGACTAGAGAGGGGGGGATGAATAAATTGTTCTAAAACTTTCTTTGACTAAAAACTAATAGTACATCGGAAAACAATAATCAGTGCGAATCAGATAGATAACTCTGATCAAAATCAACCAATCTGACTCAAGAATCGAACAGATGATGTTTAATCTATCAACTATCAATCTATCAAACAATCCAACCAAATTACTGATCTAAAGATATCAATCATGAATCTTTGTCCAACTCTTCTGTCAAACAGATAACTGATAAATATATAATCTAACCTATCAGATCAATGATCAAATAGTGATTAATCAAGATTCTTGTCAACAGAGTCTTGATTTCGATCAGACTAGCGAGTCAACAATGATTGAATCAGCAAAGATAAAGGTAGAAACGAGAAACACACAATTTATAGTGGTTCAGACTCAAATCAGTGTTAACTAATTGATTTGAACTTAATCCACTCTTCCTCTTGTTCGTAGTATACTAACCAAGAAGAGAATCCACTAGATCATTTCGGATCACAATTCAACAGATTGAGTTTTCAGGATCACTCAACAATCTTTACACACAATCAGATTTCACCAAATCTATCACCAGATGATCCCTGCAGGATCCATCAACCAATCTCAGCAGATTATCAAAAGGAACACACTCACAGAGTAATAAGACTTGCATCAATCATCATCTCCATCATGATATTCCTGAGAAAACTGATTCTTGATGAACACTTGAAAGGCTTCTTGATGTGGAGAGAGAAAGAGAGAGACTTTGATCGCTTTGGTTCGGAATTGCAAATGCAGAAGTAAATTCTTTCGTTGTCATCTCTCTGTAGTTCTGTGCCTTATATAGACCAAGGCTTAAGGTTCGCTCTCAAATCAACCCCCAATTTCCCTTTCAAGAAGTCATATGACGTGTCTTCTTTAACTTTGATAGAGCCTTCAATAGCAAATAAACGTCTGAGCAGATATCTTCCAGAAGACTGATTCAATCGATCTGTTGTTAGTAATCTGTAGACCTTCTTGAATTACTCTGAGAACTGATATGATCACAACTGCGCTGATACTTTCAACTTCACGGTCTTAGACATGATCATCACAAAACCTATAAGTCTTATCTGTTGCCAGACCACCTATTCTGTCCAGAACTTCCACTGAAAACTTATCTGATCTTATAACTGCTGTTCTACCCAGAGCATTCTCCATTCTTATTGTGACAGTCTGATACCCACTGTCGGATAGAGTACCTGTTTACTTTAAGCATATTTGATCACACATGTTAGTAATCCTTTGATTCATCAAATCTAGTAAAGTAGTTTCACCAACGATTCAAATATGAGAATATACCCTTTCCTGGACTACTTCAACCCCTACCTGTCCCTGAAGAGTCATAGACTAAGTTATCGATGGAATTTATAGTTGGATTGCCCACTCTCATATGGCAAGGAAGTAATCCTGGTGGTGGTTGACATGCTGAGGAAATATGCTCACTTTCTCGCCCTTCCTCAACCCTTTTATGTAGTAATGGTGGATTAGGTGTTCATGGATGGGGTCTTTCGACTACATGGAGTCCCTAAGACGATTATGAGTGATAGAGATCTTGTGTTCATGAGTTTGTTTTGGCAAGAGCTGTTCAAAAAGATGGGGATACAGCTTCAGCACTCCACTAGCTATCATTCCCTGATGGATGGATAAACGAAGGTGGTAAATAGGTGCTTAGAGACCTACCTGAGGTGCATGACTGGAGATAAGCCAAGAGATTGGGTGACATGATTGCCCATGGTAGAATGGTAGTACAATACTTCGTACCATTCATCAATTAAGAAGTCTCAATTTGAGGTAGTATATGGACATCCTCCTTTTAAGTATGTTCCTTATTTGGTTGGTGATGTGAAGGTGGTTGCAGTGGACAACGTGTTGAAGGAGAAACAAGAACTAATGAATGCTTTGAAGCACCATCTGAAAATAGCACAGAAATGAATGAAAACGCAACTTGATAAGCACAGGTCTGAGAGAGAGTTCGAAGTAGGGGAATGGGTGTACTTGAAACTTAAGCCTTATATGCAACAATCTGTTAGCGAAATAGCAATCCAAAAGTTATCACCCAAGTACTATGGCCCTTTTCAGATCACTGATCGTATTGGGAAGGTAGCTTATCAATTAGCCTTGTCTGAGGAGGCTAAAATCCATAATGTGGTACATTGTGTCTTTGGTGAAAAAGAGAGAGGAGCAGCTCGCATCACTCCATTCACTACAAGAAAATCACAGTTTACTAACGATCTATTTCCATCGAAAATTGATCCTTTTTTTTGTCCGAAAGCGACATATACAACGATTTTCTGACGGGAAAATGGTCATCAGAAAACAGCTCATCGCAAACTGAATTTTTCGACAAAAAATTGAAATTATAAGAAGTTTCCGACGAAAGAAAATTGACCCGTCGTAAAATTTTCTAACAAGTCCTGAATATCGGTCGCAAACTTTCTGACGGCTATCGAAACTTGGTCCAAAATTTTCCGACGATCGTAAGACCTCAATCGTAAAAATTTCTAACGGTTTGCATGAAATCGTCGCAATTTTTTGATGGCTTTTCAATGGTCCGTCGAAGAACTTGCATTTTTTATCAAAAAAACAAAGAGAAAGAAAACTGGTTTTGATATTTACCAATATCTCTTACACAGCCTGTAGAATGAAAAGAATATAGAAGGCCTCTTTATTACACTCTCCGTCCCATAATACAGACAATACTTTTCTTTTTAAATTGTTTCAATTTACTTGTAATCTTTCTTTAATGTTTAATCTAAAAAAAATCACATCAATCATATTTTGTTACAGTACACACATTATTTCCTCTCACAACCACCTCACTACCCCTAAAAAATAACATGTATTCTTTTTTCACCAAATTCCTTAAAATTCAACACACATAAATTTCTGTGCCGAATCAAACGTTTGTAAGTATTATGGGACGGAGGGAGTATTATTTAAATGCATAGAACCTGTAATGTAACCACAAATAATCTAAACTACTACTATCTGCAAATTCTCGTAACACACATTGCAAAATTCTCTAAATTCAATCTAACATCGTAATACAACAAAATCATCTTGAGTCTTCATATACAAATAAAGGAGGTACACATGAATAAACAAAATCATCTTGAATCTTCATGTGTTTCTTGAATTCCGTCAATTTTAAGGAGGCCATCTTCATCCAGTAGTTGTCCATGAATATACAACTGAGAAGTATAAGATAAAAATATGGTGCAACAACAATAAGTAATGTAACTTGATAAAATAAAACAAAACTGCTAGAAGACAATTAGAATCGCACATACCATGGTATATGTGATCAACCAAGTATGTCATGAGGATTTTGTATCAATCCCTGTCAATATAGCATGATAAGGTTAAAATTGCAATTTGGAATGAAATTCAAGTCACCAATAACTTAATAGCAAACACTGCTAGTCTGCCACATTTTCTAACCGAAAATGTAGTATAACTTGTGACCGATAAATATAGAGGACATAGAAAAAAACATAGCATCCTAGAAAACATGTGAGTGAATCTGGATAAATAAGCAATGGAAAGAACACAAACTAAACAAATTTGTCTCACTTCAATAAATATAACTAACAGAGAACCGAATTTCTGAATTAGGAAGAGTGAAAATACCTTCGAGACATCATACTAGTGTTCGAAATCTTTCTCGACTCCGACTATCTATTTCCAACCACAATAATCTAATAGTTGTATATAGCAAACTAGGCATAACAATGTCATAAAACAAAAGACATAATTCTCAAAAGGAGCACGATGTCGAAACGCTGTGCTATGCCGATGCTGTAGCAAATCTGTGTGAGTTTTTATTTTTTGTTCTGTTTTCTTTCGTTTTTTTTCTTTTTTTGGCAAATGGAGATGGCTTGTTTTTGGGGAACAGCATCACAGGATCACAGCAGGTGATCCTGCTCCTTCTCAAAAACCCTAAGCATCGCCCCCAGTTCTAACTGAAGAGTGAAGACCATGAACCAAAACCGCAGATCGTCTCACCTCCAAATCTCTAATTGCCACCTCTAACCACACCACATCCATGAACAAAAATCACCAAAATATTGGAGCATCTTCAACCATCAAACCCAGAATCCTTTACCTAATCGAAACCCTAAAAATTCCGACAACCCAATTCCCAAAAATCCCAAGACTCACTTCCCAAAATTGAAATCTTTAGATGATTTCATTCCTTGGATAACAAAGTCATAACAAATACGTGAATAATAACTAAAAATCATTGCAAAATCAAAGCCGAAACTTCCACTGATTGAGATGGCTAACCGAAACGCATTGATAGTGGTTCAAGGCGAGCTCATCATGGTGGCTCAAGGTTAAGTCGAGCACGATTGTGATAGCTTTGGGCACGACAGGGATGATTCGAGCCGAGGTCGGTAGGGATAGGTTTAGGGAAAGAGGAGATCTGACCGCGGTGGTGTCTCTTTGAGTGGGGGAGTCATAAATCAGAATGAAGCAAACCGGAGAGTGTGTTCGAAGTATTTAGGTTAAATGGTTTCCGACGACTCATTATTCCCTCCAGGAATTCCGACGGCTGTGTCCTTTTTGTCGGAAATTTCCAGACGGCCTGAGCCTAATCCGTCGAAAAATCCCGACGATTGTAACTATTCTGAAGGAACTTAGTGACCACAAAATTCATCGGAAACGAATTGATCATGTCCGTTGATTTCGATCAAAATTTTATTCGATATTAATGAAAAACGTGTTATCAATATATGAAAGATTAATTAAGATGGACAAACTGTCCAGAAATTACCGAGAATCTTTAATCTTCCATTAGAAATTTTAAGTTTCCAACGACATTCATGTCCCGTCCATAATTTTCCGACGATTTATATTGGGTCGTCTGAAAACTTTCTGATTTTTTATAATGCCAGTACTGCCCTCTTCTGCTTTTGATGAGGTCCTGAAGTTGAGCCCTCAGGCTGTGATTGATCGAAGGCTGATTGATTGAAAGAGGCAATGTTGCTCGGGTAGAAGTTTTGACTGATCAATGGCAGGGATATGCGCCAGAAGATGCGACATGGGAAGATCTTGTCTTGATTCAGCTGGTCCATTACTCGAATAAAGTTCATTCTTGAGGACAAGGATATTGTTAAGAGGAGGGCATCTGTTATGTGTTACTTCTCCGTTTCAACGTTCATTCTAACAGAATTATAATCAATTGATTTAATATAATAATTTATATACGTGTTGATTTTTGTTATGAAGATTATTTTGTCTTTTAACTTGTGTGAGTGAAAAAAAATAATAATAAGATGAGTTGATATGATTTAAAATAAAAAATAACGATATACTGATATTTTTATAGGAATAAAATTTATAAATATGAATATTATAATGTAATTAAAATATTATAAATTAATAAATGTCTTAATATTTTTGAAACAGAAAAAATATTTATCTTTAAATTATTTTTAGCCTTACGTTATTTTTCCTTATTTGGTAATGGGCTTGTTTAGTTGGTTGCTGGACTCATTCACATTGAGCCTGGTCCAGTATTGCTTGAGTTATGGGTTAGCCCGCTGACGTAACAAGTATAATAAGAATATGAATTATAATGAGCTGTCATCGTGATTATAGAATAACAAATTCATATTCCCTGACATTCTTTGTCTATTTTGTCTCTCTCTCTCCCCCCCTTTTTCTTCCCCAATTCTTTTCTTTTCATATCTGGGTTGTGTCATTCATCGTGAAGACATCAAAGATCGCCAGGAAACAGGAAACAGTCGCGGTTGTGTGTGGAAGATGGCAGCGGCTAGGGTTTTCCACAGAGAATAGTTTTTGTTTTTCTTTTTCTTTTTAAGATTATAAATAATTCGATCCTTTAAAGGGATAAAGTATCTAATTTGAATGTCAGGATTGTTCCCTCCAAACTAATATATATAGAAAATATTAGATTTTAATATGGATGAATTAAATTTCTATCTTTTATTTTTAAACTTAATCGTATGTCTAATAATAAAACATACTATTTGAGATAATTAATCATTATAAATAAATAATATCTCAACAATAATGGATAATTTGTAGAGGCTTTCAACCAAGGCCTCGTACAGAGGAATTCCACTATTCAATATTGAGTTTCATCATGTTTCTCATTGTGCATCATTGTAGGCTGCTTTTACAATAGAGCCTTTATAACTAGAGTTTTGTGAAAAATCCATATTGAAAATATCCAAGAGATCATCGAGAAGTGACATCAAGATTACAAATTGGATGGGCCATTTTGCTGAAAAGATAGACACACGCATGCACTAGTCTATAAGTGTGAATGTGTGATAGATACATCTTGGATCGATGTATCCTTGGACGAACGTGGTATGTTAAAATTATTTGTGCAAACTGCGCTTTTTCTTTTTATCCCTTGCTTTTTTCCGTGGTTTTTTTTTTTTTCCTCCCAGTAAAGCTCACCGGGAAAGCATCCCAAGCTATACAGTATTGCACAACCTTCATTGTGTATTTGATTTTTTAGTGTTGAATTTGTGTATGTTTTTTATTTAATATTGATTTTTTCATGAGTTTATTTTTCTTTTATTTTTTTAATTCATTTTTTTTCAAGGGTTTTCTTTTTTTTAATGGTTTTTAAAAATATTTCCAAAAAAAAGAAAAAGAGTTAGATTCTTTTTATGTAAACACGTGTGTTGTCAAAGGAGGGACTCCGCATCCTTCTTTCCTCATTGGCCCCACAGGGATCGTTAGTCGTGCAACTAGGCCATAATCATAGACTAACTTATCTTATCACTATTGTATACAGTAAATTGTATGATACAGATACTCCAACTCATATGACGAGTTCAAACACTTGATTCTTTTTAATGTAATCTGAACACATCTATCAAGAAAGGGGATTTGCATTAGATTATGTAAAATAAAATTTTCGTAAAAAGCAAAAAAAACGTTGATGTGCTACAAACTTAAAAGGATATTGAAAAATGGGTTGATTCATGTATTAAAATGTAAAAATTATAATGTGAGATAGAAAAATTTAATAAAGTTATCATATTATTAAATCATTCTTTATTTTTATAGGTCAATATGTTGAGATTGTCGATTACTTTACATCTCTGACAGATGTGCGTTATGCGGACCCAGTACAGGGTCGTCCTTATGATCAAACGGTATAATCTAATACTCCCTCCGTCCCAAAATGATCGCAACGTTTTGATCTGACAAATGTGTCGATATAAAGTTTGACACGCGTACAATGATGATCATACGTATTTTTTTTTTGTAATTTTATCGTGAAACATCAATGGTTACGTAAGTTACATACTTCAACCTAATATATGTTGCGGGACGATCAGACGTGATTTGATATAAAAACGAAATTTGTATTCATATATATATAATAGTGCAAGATATATATATATGTTGTAATTATTTTGAGACGAAG
Source organism: Drosera spatulata (assembly GCA_035668315.1). NCBI lineage: Eukaryota > Viridiplantae > Streptophyta > Magnoliopsida > Caryophyllales > Droseraceae > Drosera > Drosera spatulata. Next base: position 9,360 of record JAOVYX010014686.1, read on the forward strand.
AGTGAAAAACAGAGAGAAAACTTGAAGAGATTATGATGCAAGTGCAAAGCAGTTATTCACTCGAATGTATTTAGTCGATGCGAGAGTCTTAAGCACATTTCGTGACTCACCATAGTCCACTATGTCAGTGATCAAGGTCTTGCTAAACTTCCTATATGGAACCATCTTTGTATTTAGGGATTTTTATATTTAATTATCCCAAATCATAGGAATTTATAAAAAAACATCTCAAATCTTCATATTTATAAAAACACTATCCAAATCATATGAAATTTATATAATAGCTGTTAACATTAGTGAATCCATTAACTTTATCAATTTTTGACATTTTTTCCCTTCCTCTTTATTTATTATCTTCATCTTTACATTCAAAATAATGATCATTATTATTTAAATGATCGAATTAGAAAAATTTAATAAGATAGATAAGATTTCAGAAACTAAAAAATTGAGAAAAATAAAAAAAATAATGTGAAAATAAGAAGGTTTCATACAAAGGGATGAAAAAGTTATGTTGATGAATGGATTAGATAAGAGAAAAATTATAAAAGAATCATTTAAGGTAACGATTTTATTAAAGATAACAGTTATTTTTAAAATATCGTATGATTTAAGTGGTGTTTTTAAAAATATCAGATAATTTGAGTAGTGTTTTTATAAATTTCATATGATGTGAGTAGTGTTTTTTTGTAAATATGAAGATATGAGATGGTTTTTTTTGTAAATTCCTAAGATTTGGGATGATTATATATAAAAACCATTTTTATTTCTTTCCTTCATCTCAATTAATTGCAACTCTTTTCGTATTGGGTCGTCGTAATATATATGCAATATTTTTATTTTTTTATTTGATAATCAATTTATATTAATATAATTAAACTATCCCACCATCTCTTTCTTTCTCTTCTCTCATTCTCTCTTCTAAACCTCACATATACCCCACAATCACTAAAAACATACACTTTTTTTTAAATCAAATTTAAAAAAACTCAACATATATATAAAATTATATGTCGGATCAAATGATTATAAATAAATTAGAACAAAGGGAGTAATTTTTTTTTTATGGGAATAAATGACTGTTTTCGTGCTCGTGAAAGATTGCTTTCAATAAGAAAACATTGTGCAAGCTTACTGGAATCAATGATCTTGTTTTGTTATAAAACCTCTACATTTGCAATATCTGGTCGAAAAATGTATCTCCCTCTGTTTTAATTGTTGAGAATACAGAAGCCACATCGACACTTACAAGCTCATGGGACATAAGATAAGAGGTTACTTTATTTTGTGAGTAATAGGAAAGAAAAGTGGTCATCCTTTCTAACAAGGAATGATGACCTTCGAAACAAGTGTTCGAGATCAGTTTTGAACGATCCAACTGTTACATAATCTTAATTAGTGATATTCGTTATGTATGTAAATTTTGGGATCGAATGGCTTATCACTCATTGATAATTTGTTGTGTTTTAAATTTTTTAACCATTGATATCATAGTTTGTTGGTTACATATTAAATCATAATAAAATCTTTCAAAACTTCATAAATATGATCTATCACCTTAAAAGATCATAATCAACCATTTAAATTTTAAATTGATAAGTTTTGAATTTAAAAAAAGAAAAAAAAGGTGACCACCTTTTAATAATGGGTACAGTAACCACAGTTTCTGCATTTTTTTATTTTATTGCAAATTGATTTTGAATTGGAATCCAAAAAAATAATATTGTATCAGAGTTTACAACGTATATGTCCTGATTCCAATGCAAAGCATCGGTACATGTTTAGACTTTAAAGCTATGCAAAATCAATTAATTTTGAATTGAAACATGCAACGCTGAATACTCATAGCATAAACAAGAATGTACAAAACTTAGATCAAGTCCAATGAACTAACTTAAAGTCCTGCCATAAGCCAAATTAGATATAGCAAAAAAAATAAAATATTTCACTCCAATGGGCATAAATTCTCATTGTAAATTTTATATTTTGTCAAATTATATGTCATATTTGACTAGAAAAATACTTCAGTATAGTATTCGTATTTTTTTGCTACTCACAAGTTTTGATGGGAAGCTCCCACAATAAACAAAAATAATCTGAATCAATGTCGTGATTCCATCCTCTCCAACTATTTGCTATATAGGTTGGTATAACATTCATTTCACTGAAACAACATTATTATATCTTATTAAGTCGATATTATTTATTATAAAAATATATGTTTGATTTTACTAACATTTAATTAATTGTCTTTCACAACACAAATATTTCTCCGTTGTCAAATATAGTATATTCTTTTCGTCTCGTTATAATTACAATATTTATTTTATGTACGTAAATTTAGATTTTTTTTTTTTTAACTTCAATTCTCAATCACACTCTTTCTCTCTTCCATTTTTTAAATTCCTAACCATACAATATTTTTAAAAAATAAAATATTATAAATAATTTAAAATAAATCAAAATAATAAAACGAAACAATTATTTTGACACCGCTGTACTATATCATTGGAATTGGTCCTGTATTACATGTCCCACCCAACATGGATCATAACAGCTACTCCTAATATTTTTCCAGAGGCAAAGAAAACAGAGCATCAATGGAAGAAGCGTTTCCTGCGATGGATAATAATCTCCTTCATCTTCCGCTCTCTTCCCTCTCCATCATCGCCTGTATCTTCTCCACCTTGATCTTTCTCTTCTATTATCATCCCAATGGAAGCAACTGGCTCAACTCGCGCCGACAACGAAGGAAGCTCGTCAGTCAGGGCATCAGAGGCCCTCCTCCTTCTTTTCTCCATGGAAATGTATCACAGATGCAGAGAATCCTGTCGAAGGTGAAAGCGGAGGCGCCGAGATCGAACGGGGAGATTGTCGGACATGATTATACTTCTAGCCTGTTTCCTTACTTTGAGCAGTGGAGAAAAGAATATGGTACGTACTACTCAACCTGTTCTCCTAGCTTTCATCCATGCTTGTTCTTTTATGTGTTACTTATTATGGATCAGCCTGACCGGGAACTCAAGCTTATCCAACGAATTAGTACGTGTGATATTGTCAGCATAATCACATGTTTGTCGGTGCGAAACTTGTTTTTAGGAGATAATGCATAGTATTACATTGAACTGTTGAGTGATAGAACGGTAGCATTATTTTGAAGTTGATATCACGTTGAAAACTCCAATTAATCGGAAACTCATGCTATTTTCGAACATATAAGAAAATTTTCCATCTGAACGAATATTTTCTGAACATTAGACTGATGATCTTTATGCAAAAATCAATGGGTCAAGTTCAGTGGATATTCTTTCCCTCAAGAACCAATTGTGTTTTGTTAATATACATATTAGTGAGTATTATGTTATTTATTATGTGGATCTTAGATAATATTGATATGGGTTAGGTCAATGTTATTCACATTTTATGTTCCTATGGATTTTAGGAGAAATATTAAAGATATACATTAAGAGATCATCTATTATAATTGGGAATTTTAATATAGCTGGTTCATGACATGTTTCAGCAGAATAGATATGTTGACAGGCAGTGTTAATAAGGAAAAATAATATTTTAACCTTTAAAGTATTGAGGAGTGACCCATGAAGCTTATCAGGTTTAAAAATATATGTTTAATTCCTATATCGTCAAACAAAATCATAATAATAGTATTTTGGAACGAAATCACATGAAAAAAGTTCATAAATAAATCGTGTATATATATATATATATCTCACTAGTTTTGAAAGAAGAAAGAAAGAATTATTAGACACGAAACATCATTTAAAGAATTGATAAAAGGATTATCCATATATTTTTAAAATTTAGAAAAGACATATATCATTGCCGAATAATTTATGGGGTTTTTATACTTTTTTCGGTTAATAAAGCCAACATTGGCTTGCTCAAATATTTGTTTCCCAAGATAGAAAATGTTCCTCCGAGAAAGGGAATAGAAAAGATGCAAAACTAGATTATTTGAAGCTTCGATTTTCATTTAAAAGTATCAGATGTTTTTTTTTTTGGTCGAAGTATTAGATGATCTGTAGTATGGAGCAGAACACCCAATCAGGTTCCATATAGTGGGTATGGGCAAAGACACACAGTCCATACAGTGGCTCTGTTTCGAAGACTAAATCTTCAGTTATGGTGCATTGGTGCTATCTAATTAAGGAGACTACTCCAATCCAAATTTTCAAGATTCTGTTTTTGTTTTTGATTATTTGCTTTAAAAAGTGAAAAAAAAATCAAACAATTTAGATTTGTTAGTCATATTCCAAATAAATCAAAATTTATACGACATGTCAAACGGGACTCTGTTTCTAACTAATGGAGCCATTTCCTAATCGTTATGCCCTTTGAAGGCGGAAAAGTTACTCCTTTCGTGGTACACTGTTCTCTACATATTTTGTGAAACTTCATTTTTTTTATCAAGTAAGGCGATATCAATCTTTTCATAATAATAATTAGAATCTTATGATAAACTTGTGAACTATAAAGTTTGATGGTCTACGGATCCGAATTATACTTCATCTCAGAAAGTTTTGAGGTCGAATTGCCGCAAATTATCGAGATGGATGGAATACTGGAATAGCATCACTCCATTGAAGTTCTACCTTAATAATTAAAAAATCAATTCTATCAAAAATTTAAATGATAATAAAATATAAAAATAATACAAAAATATATATAAAATTTGAATCGTTTCATTCATTATCAATTGATTATAAATTAAAATCATAAATATTAAATATGATATCAGAATCCAATAAATTTAATAATTTAATATTTTTTATCATTCTAAAAGATATTTACATGAACATTTTATCCACATCAACTAAAATCAAATAATAATAATAAAAAATATATTCTTTCTTGTTTGTTTAGCTCAGGATAAAGTAACGGATCGCTTTCCATTGGTTTAATTGGGTTCCACCAAAGATTCGATTTTCCCCAAAATTCTATCCAAAATTAGGGACAGTTTTGGATAGAGGCATCTGTCGCCCACGTGCTAATTGTACGAGGCAACGTCATTTGCGTTAGTGGCCTGACAAGTCAACATCATGAATAATATGATCAACTTGTATCTCACTCACAAGTCACATCATTCGTCGATTTTTTAGGGTTATTTTATTTACCTTTTTTTATAAATAAAATTTTTAAAATAGAATCATAAAACAAGTTAATTTTTAAATTAGATTTTTTTTTTTAAATTTTAATGAGAAAAAACATCTTATATGATTCCGATGAGAAGACACAAACGGTTTTATTGTTTCTTTGCCTGAAATATCTCATTGTTCCTCCCTCTCTCATTTTTCCTATTCGATTGTACCCATGTCAGGAAAAACGTCTATACTAGTTCTAAAATTACTTGACATTCACCTCAGCAAATTTTGAGAACCCAAAACTAATCAAGAAATTCTGCTTGGAAAATACTATCGTGGTTTTCTGCACAAGATTTCCTGACAGCAGATTTGCTGCATGAACGAACAACGTCTTCTCATTAGAATTTGAAAAAAGATCTATTTTAAAAATTAATTTATTTGCGAACGAACTTATTTTAAGAATTTTATTTATGAAAAAACCTAATTAAAAAAATCCTGATTTTTGATTTCCTATCATGAAAAAGTAAAGCATATTCCTTATCCATTGAAGAAAGCGGTGTGAGGAAAAAAAACCTGGTAACCGAATTATCGAATCCAATCGAAACATCGAATTCGATTTGGTTAATTCGATTTTCGATAATTCGATTTTCGCTTTTCGCTTTTTTCTTTAATTTCAACTTCGGTTTCAATTTTGAATTTCTACAGAATTTTATAATTCGGTTAATTGAATTAATCGAAAATATATGATTTTGATTTTGATTTTATTTTTTAGATCTAACTTTATATTTTCTATTATAGTGATATCGATAAAACAAATGTTTATTAAGTGTATAAAAAGTTTGTTATATCCAATTTAATGCATTTATGAATTAGTTTTAATTGTTTATTTAATATCTTATGTTATTTTTCATTTTTTTAAGAGAAAAAAAATTAAAAATTTTAAACCTTTTAAAAATTCGATAAATAACCGAAATCAAATTACCAAGTTCAATTCAGTTTGGTTTCGATTTTTTATTTTTGAAAAACAGAATTTAATTTAGTTAAGCGAATCCCAAAAAAATTGGATTTATATTGAATTCTCACCCTTGGGGAAAAGTTGAACTCTTTTCATTGCATTTCCATCTGTTAGATTTAGAAGCACTTTGGGAGTTTTATTGTTTAAAATTATGAAAATCAATATTAATAACAAACATAAAAAATCAATAGCGAAAATAAAAGAAATTAAAAATTTTTTGATAAAGAAAATTTTGAATGTTGCACTTGGATGAACAGAAAATAGAAACTCAAGATATTTTTTTATATTTTGTATTTTTCGTTATTGTTTCATCCGTTTAAGAAACAGAATTCAATGTCAAACAATTTTATTTCATCAGTCAATTAAACGAAAATAAAAAACCAAAAATAGCAACGATACGAAACAAATACTCCCTCCGCCCCAATATTTTTTTTGGATAATTGATAGAAAACCCAAAAAAAAAGTTACAAAAAATCACACATGGATACATACACCCAATGATCTACTTAACATACAAGACAACACCGTATACAAACAAACTCCTTCAACACTCCTTTATTCCCACGCCAAATCCACCTCGTGAAGCCTAGAAACTCATCGCGCTCTTCATATCTAGAGCCTTGATCTCTTCGCCAGGATAAGCACCTTGGCTGGGCCAAACACCTTAATCAGGATAATCACCTGTGCCGGGACAATGACCTTTCCGGGGCAAACACCTTAACAACGACAGTCATCTTTGTCGGGACAAACACCTCGCCAGAACAAACACCATTGCTACGATAAACACCTTAAGCGGAACGTTCATCTATATCGAGACAAACACCTTCATAGGGACTAACTCCTCAGCCAGGATAAACACTTAAACAGTAAACACTTTACCCACGACAAACACCTTAACCGGGACAAACACCTAAACACCTTAGTTGAGATAAACACCTTCCGTCCCAACAAACATCTCTGGTAACAAACATCTTGCTCCTCGTTTGAACAAACATCTCCGCGCAATTAATAACTTCGTTGCTCGCATAAAAAATGCCTAATCCCCCACTAGGAGAACCACAATAACTCCTCCAATTTCAACACCTCAGAGCAAGTTCTATGGTGTGTGACATTTTTGCACACATAGTTATAATTTATCATGAACATTATAAAAATGTTAAAATCTATCTATTCTTTTCTAGTGGGAAAATGGCATATTTTAACATTGTTAGTTTTTTTATCATATTTTTCTCAACTACTTTAATGACATTGTTTTCATTTTCCTCTTTTTATTGATTTTTTATACCAAATTGATGATGTGGAAAAAAAATGTCATAGACATTTCTATTGTCAAATTTTTTACGTACAAAATGACCAAAATCAAAATATATCATAATAAAAGTTGATCCCATTAAAATATAAATTTATGAACTTTTGTTATAATATAGCTTTGGCTATCCAAATAGCAAGTGCACTGGACTTGTTCTTGCAACCTTAGTCGAGAAATATGCCTTCAAACAACCACAATACATTGCCTACCTCTCTCCTGACACCGTGGACATTACCATAGCACCCTTCAACACCAACAAAAACGCTAGATCTGAAACTCTTCAGAATTTGAAACCCGATACAAACCCTAACGCATATCATCAAACGACGGGATCTCAAAGGACACCTTCGAATACTTCAGATCTACCTCCCTCAAATTCAGATATCCACCAAACCTGCTTTTTTCGGCCATATCCAAACAAAGTAAAGCAACATGCCTCAAAATTGGTCTTGATTCAAGAATTTCAAACTTTCATATCAACCCTTTTGATTTGGCAAAATTATAATTGAAAACAAAAGAAGACACAAATACAGAAAAGACCTAAGAAAAGTAAAGAAGCCGACCAACGTCAATGAGGCAACCAGATTTGTCGTAGTGAGATCTGGATCCCATCGTCGTCGACGGCGTGGAGGAGCTGTTGCCTAGGGTTTTGTTTTCCAATATACATATAACATTTTTTATGTTGGACTGTCCCAATTTATTTATAACATTTCTAATACTTTTGAGTAACTTTTTTACATAAAAAACCAAAATGGTTATTATCTATTATAGTATATTTATTATCTTCTTTCATAACTGTTACAGTAAATCTCACTATCACTAATAAAATATTTTTTTTCATCAAATTATAAAACTATGTGTCGGGTCAAATGGTTTCATCTAAATTGGGATGATTTCATCTAAATTGGGACGGAGGAAGTACAGTAGTATAGATTCTCTTTTATAAAAAATTATAGAATTTTCTGGAGTGATTTTGATTTTCGTTACTGATTTTTATTATTGATTTTGATTTTCATAATTTTGACCAATGATACCAAACAACCCCTTAGCTTTGTCTAAAAGATAATACTCTGTTTTTAGAATCAAATGCGTAATATTACCAACGCTCATCAAAATTACATCGTTTGAACACATCATCAATAAAATTATTCGAGTTATGATTGATCCATTATAATATCAAACATTATAGTTTATAAATTTGTCATGAGACATTAAAGATACTTTAATTCATGTACTCAAATCTAGGATAAAATAAAAATAAAAACAAATAAAAAATACAACAAAAATTTAAAAAATTGTTATGTTATTAAAATAAATAACAGAAGTTTTTAAAATATATATTGAATAATATATTTATCATGCACTAATGTAAGTTTCATGGGAACGAAGTGTGTATTAATTTTGGTTCATTTTATCTTAATTCCTTTAGTCGTTATATAATGAGAGTGATCTGGAAATGACTTCTAGATATTACAAGGGAGAGGACCCCCTGCGTTGCAGAGGGGTTTGGAAATTATTTTAATCCTGATCATTTTGCAGTAAGAATAATTGTTGTAACAGAGTTGTGAAAGCTATGAGACAACATAAATTTTATTGATCTTGTGTTATACAACAGATCAGGATCTAGCATGAAATTTATGTTTCATTTTTTATACTCATTAATATAATAAAAACAATATTTATAGCAAGCATAGATATCGGAAAATTTTGTAGTAACATTACAAAATAAACCTTAATTGTATATAATAGAGATCGAAATAGTAAAACATTATTCTAAAGATAGTTATACAAAATATGCACATCTGAAAAATTTATTCAAAAATTACATAGTATGTTTCAGTGAAGTATAGTTGATCAAAATTAAACAACTATTGCTATAAACTTTATAAAAACAATTGATCAAATTTTTTTTCTTATGTACAAATTATTTCATGTCGAATGGTGTGAAAATTCTACTGTATTATTTAAATGGAACCTTTCAAGTGTGGGTTATGAATTAACTTTGTTAGAGAATATTTTTGAGAATTTTCAACGCATGATATAAACAAAAAGAAGAGAAACACAACAAACAAAACTTCAAAATTGACTGACACGGGCCCATTCCAATGAGGCGAATTTAGCCCAATTCTCAAAAGAGAAACGCATGGCAAAGTTGTAAATAATTCAAAAAATTGATTTTTTTGTGGGGAATCCACTATTCATTAAGATTCTCCTTTAGTATATTTTATAGATGTGAGAGCTGCTAATCACCCAAAAATAAAATTAAAAACACAAACAAGCACACGCACAAGCACGCCCCATTATACTTTTTTTTTTTTTTTTTAAATTTTAAATTCACAAACTATCCTTTGGACACATACAGAGGTGGGCTGTTGCTTGTTGGGTTGTGGTGTGGGCTAAGTATAGGGGTGGGTGTGGGAGGGGAGTTTAGTCATTGTCCGGGGGAGGGGGATTAGCAATAGGCTTATTCTGTTATTATATCCAGAGCATAATGTTCTAAGTTTTAAAGCATACGCATTATTTGCACCTAGCTTGAACGATCGGCCCTTCATGTAGAATGTAATCATATGTACTTAGTGCATTGACGAATAACAATTTTATCTTTTTTTAAATACGTGTTGAATTATATTTGGTGCAGTTTTATTGGAATGGGCTTGTTGGTCAGTTTTGCTTTTATATTATTGACAGAACCAGATGTACAATATAAATTTTGGTTCATTCAATCTTGAATCCTTTAAGCATAGTTCTAATACAAAGAAAGTTATCTGGAAATGGTCCCTAGAGAGTGTACTGTTCTGTATATCGAGAAAATGAAGCAGCAACGACTGTGATTAATTAACCGCAAAGCTAAAACAAAAAGAAATTTTGTGTTAATTTTATTTTTTAACTTTTTTTTTATCTTGTCCTATTTTTAGCATTTAAAACCTTTTTGTTTTGGTCTCTGCAGCTGCCAATTAGCCCAGCCGCTGCTGCCTCACTTTCCCGTCTGTATATTACTGTATTATATCTAGAGCAAAGTATCCTTCATACTTTAAGCGCACACATTAATTCCTCCTAGGATCAATCGGCACATTAGCACTTGTATTGGATTATGTAAAATAGAGATTGTGTAAAAGAAAAAAGAGTGATGATGTGATATAAAGTCGAAAAGATCTGTTGGAATGTGTGTTAAACTGTAAAAGTTATAATTTGAAACAGAAAAATTCGACGAAATTATCATATTATTATAGCATTCTTTGTGTATTGTAAAGAGTGAAAAGGAGAGAAGGAAAAAAAAAAATAGAGATTCTAATGCAAATGCTCTAATATTTTATTTGTAGCACTGCGAGCAGTATATTATACGTAGTTGATGTTGAGGAATATTATTATTAAATATTTAATTATGTCCTCTAATATTTTTATGTAATATTAATGTAATTATATTTGTAAAGGTAAATTTCCTATATACGCGAGAAAGATATGATCGGTTGATTAAGTGGATAAGATATATTTATTTCCTTCAATATCTTTTTGTCTTAAGTCTAGTATTCTTTATAAATGCTAGCTTGGAAGCAACGGTTTAGATATTTCAAATTCGATACCTAGGATGTAATGCTTTAAATCTACCCATTATTCACCTAGAGTCCTAACAGTTGGTGCAACTTTGGAAATCGGTTCGGAGTACTTGGTACATGTATGGACCGCACTTCAATCTCAATCGAAATGGCTAACTTTGTAGGACACATATTAACAACTGAGTCAAGTTCATGCAGTTCCGGCCAAGTAGGATGCACTTGTGACTGTAAACTAGAAGAGCAGAACATGAAAAATGGATTTACCAAGAAAAACAAAGGCAACAACCCAGCACAGATCAATGACTTGATTACAGATTTTTGCAATCTTGTAATGTTGCAGGGCTAGTGTACACCTATTCTACTGGAAACAGGCAACATATGTATGTGAATCACCCACGAATGGTGAAGGAAATCAGCCAAAACATGAGCTTGCATTTAGGCAAGCCGTCTTACGTCACCAAGGCACTTGCTCCCATGCTTGGTCAAGGGATCCTTAGGTCCAACGGTGAGGTTTGGTCTCAACAGCGCAAGATAGTAGCCCCTGAGTTTTTCATGGAGAAGGTCAAGGTAATGATTTGGTTATAATCTAAATTTATTCACTTTCGTCGATTTATCACGTGTTAGATGTTATGCCTCGGTGACCCTTAACGATAATTCATATGTTGGATCTTTTTCGTCGTTATCTTTATAATGTGGAACACAATAGTTACTCACCTTCTTGAAATGTTACAGGGAATGATGGGATTGATTAGAGATGCAGTAGAGCCGCTGTTGACACGATGGAGGGCTTGTATCGAAGCCGAAGGAGGCAAAGCAGCTTCTGTTCGCGTAGATGAGGACTTGAGGGCTATTTCCGCGGATGTTATCTCAAGGGCTTGCTTCGGGAGCTCTTACACCAAAGGAAAGGAGATCTTCACCAAGCTCAGGACCCTTCAGGGGCTCATTTCTGACCGCGGATTTCTCTTCAAACTGCCTAACTTGAGGTACTTTATTATCTGATCATGGTGGTTCACTTGTAGTTTTCATTCGTGGTAATCTGTTCTATGTGATAGACATAATAATGTGAAAAATAACAGGACGTGGAGCAAAAATGACAAAAAAATGAGGGCGCTAGAGAAAGAAATAGACACATTGATATGGGAGGTAGTGGAAGAAAGAATTGCGGACCAAAGCAAGAACACTTTCTCAACTGATAAAGACTTGCTACAAATGATGTTAGATGGAGCTATCCATGATCAAGGTCTCGGCATACATTTCTCGAAGCAATTCATCATTGACAACTGCAAGAACATCTATTTCGCTGGGCATGAGTCCACTGCAGTTGCTGCTTCATGGTGCTTGATGCTGTTGGCTCTGCATCCCGAGTGGCAAGATCGTATTACATCTGAGGCCTCAAACCTATGCCTTGACGATCCGGATGCAGTTCTCCAGCTCAAGTCTGTAAGTTCTTCAAGCTACTCTTATGATTGAGAAGTACTTGTTGCCATGGTGAGAAACAGCATTTTGAATAGTGGCTGTATGTCAGTGAATTATTTCCATCCAGCTACGAAATCTGTCAGCCAAATATGTTTCAAAGCTGGCTATATGTGAACTTAGAGACCAATAAATAAATGTGAGAATATTTTGCGATTCAGGTTAGAATGGTGATTCAAGAGACACTCCGATTATACCCTCCAGCCGCATTCATCTCAAGAGAAGTGCTAGGCGAGATGAAGATAGGGGACGTCGTGGTACCAAAGGGCGTATGTATGTGGACATTGATCCCAACTCTGCATAGGGACATCAACATTTGGGGTCCGGACGCGAACCAGTTTAAGCCTGAAAGGTTTGCGAATGGAGTCTCCAGTGCTTGCAAGGTTCCTCAAGCATATGTTCCTTTTGGAGCAGGCGCTCGCTTGTGCTTAGGCAAAAATTTTGCAATGTTTGAGCTTAGGCTAATACTTAGTCTTGTAGTTACAAGATTTAGCTTTACGCTCTCGCCTGATTATAAGCATGATCCTGCTTATAGGATGATTGTTGAACCCAGGAGCGGCGTGCATATTCTGATTAGTAAACAAAATGCTGCTAAATGTTGATAGCTAGTAGTTATATGCATGATCTTCTGTATTATCTGAAAAAGTTGATTCCAATAATAGATGGTCATATTTATGTTCACTTCATCAAGTCAAGTTGGTTTTTGCTTAGTTTCCCTTGGTATCTACCTAGTGATTACTAGCAATAGTCTTCCTTGGACTATGAAGGGTTCTTGTACTCAAGGGAGTTCTGGTGCTTTTTTTAGGTTTTCACCAGCTTTTGGAATGAAAGCAGTAGAACATTATTTCCAACAAAAGAATCGGCCGTCTCCTCGAGCAGGAGCAACTGTTCTAGAGGCTGATTCCACTTATCAAGCGAGTGAGTGGCCTGGTCATGTCGAGTGGCATCCACGATCAGTGACATGAGTGACGTCCTTGAACCCCGGTTGAGTAGCATCCCGGGATTACAATTTACAACTTTGCAGTTGGGAAATTCCTAAACGGACTCTTGTAGAGCACGGCCCGCATGGGGCTGCATCAACAAGGGAGAAAAATTATGGAGGCGGATCCTCTACCGTTGCATGGCTATGCAACAGCACAGCACATGTGCTCTTTGGACCATCAATGATGTTGATGCATCATTAAATTTTTTTGGAAAAGATTTTTACCTCTTGTTTTTTCTGAGCCCTACTATGGACTGCACAACAGCAGGGGATCCTGTTTCGAAAAATATGTAATTTCTTTTTTTATTTGTGTGATGAATATTTTGACCTGCTGAGAAAATCGATCTAAAGGGCAGCAGAAATGTCCATCAATTTTCACTATTTGTACACTTGCACTAGAATAAAGGCAAAATTTCAAATAAATGACCTTCGTTTTACACTAAAGACACAAAACATATCTATGTTTTCAAATAGGACAATTAAGGATGCTATATTTTTTGTTTTGGACAAAAACGTGACCTTATTCAATAAACCATATATTCATTTCGTCTCAAAATAATTATAATATTTTTATTTTTACATTATTCAATACGCATCCTGAGGAGTTCTGTTTTACGACACTAAAAAATAATGCCTTCTGCATCAAGTTGTAATACATAATTTAAATTATCATTAGTATTTCAAGATATTTTTTTAAAAAAATGATGTTTAATTGTCTCACGATGCGGGTCAAACTTCGTCTCGATAAATACGCATAGTCATCCAGTTATAATTATTTTGGGTCGAAGGAATAATTTTTATTTCAAAAATAAGTTACTAATTGACATCTCTACCCTGCCTTGCATAAATCTAAAAAAATGTTTTAGAAAATTTCTTTGTTATACGACTGCTACACCCAACGAAAGAAACCTTTTGCTTTTTTTCTGGTTCTAAGGCCCCTTGCTTCTTTGCTGCTTACTGTTCTTTTCCGTTTTTATGTTTTTTTTTCTTCTGTTTTATTGTTTATGTGTTTTTTTTGCTTTATTTTCTCTCTCTCTTGACGCAGAGTATATAAAGCAATTGAAATAGTTTTGGATAGATTTCGATAGAAAAGGGTAAGAATGTAATTAATAAATTTTTAAATTTTTCATACAAAAAAATTTAAATTTTTTAATTGGTTTTTGGACATGATCATGTTTGTCTCCAAAAAAAAAAAAATAGAGTACCTCAGTTTGTCCGATTTTAAAACATAGATATGTTTTCTGTCTTTAGTGTAAAACTAAGGTGATATTTTTTTACGATTTCACAAAAAAAAAGAGGTTATTTTTTGACACGTCAAAAAAGAAAAAAAGGTTATTTTTTGAAATTTACCCTAGAATAAAAGAAGAGGAAATGTGTAATCCATGTCCCTCTCGGAATTATTTTATTGGGAAACGTTCAAATGAGAATTATCAATTATTAACTTTTTTTTGATTTTATTTATCAATTGATTATCTCCTATTTGATCAATTATCAATTAATTATTATAAATATTCTTTATTTTTATATCATCCCATCAAATCCGATTTTTCCAATTACATTTAGTTTTCAAAGATTCATTTTCAGCCTACTCAGATATCTACCCTAATTTTATTCCCTTTTAGCCGTCCCCGCTGTCAATCTAATTCCACCATTCTCTCCAAATCGAACCAACGACTCCCCCGCAAGGTCATGTTCATCGGAGACAACGAATTCTCCGACGCGTTAGTCCTTTCCAGCATGAGATTCATCTCCTCCGACAGATTCGTTCGTATATTCGAATAGAGGTGATGTGTCTGTCATCGAAGTCAAGATTTCCCTCGAGATTGCCCTTGATTGATTCATCATGTCTGTCGTCTGTCATCGTGTGAATCCGGTTTCGTGTATGGCCTAAATCATCGACGCGGAGCTCTGACCAATGTGCGAACTGATCTTATTCGAAGGTCCTTATTTTCGATCGCACGTGCAAATTTGGTTTTACTCGTGCAAGTTGTTCCCCAAATTACCATCTCTTTAGAACGAGGACACTTGTCGAGTTAGACGACAGAGCGTTCTTGATTAGCAAAGGATGTTGATTTGGAAGACCCCAAGAGCCGTCATGGTGTTGATTGTCTAATATCCAGCTTAAGGTCTAAGGGAAACAAGGCGACTCAAGGGATGATGTTGAAGGCGCCATTGCGACCCAAGCAGTATCATAGGTAGATACGGAAAGTTTGTGAACCTCATTGAACAACTTGCTGGTGTTCATGAAATTTGGCGGGCACACTGTCTTCCACGAATGGCGCACTCTTTATCAGAAGGAACGCAATGTCTTCCATTGAAAGTGTACTGTACATACATACTATTTTGCCGTCAACTAAAATGATGTATTGTATTTGGTTTATCGTCAACTAAGAATGTACTGTTTGTGAGCACTTGTTGACGACGATGACGGGATGACGATAGATGCAGTGTTGGGAGCACCGTTGGTGACGACTACGACGGGATGACGATGAGAGTTATCAAAGAATTAGAATAGGATTTTATTGTATTTTCTTATTTTTGTTAATGTAATTAATTGATAAAATATTTTATTTTCTAAATCAAAAGAGATAATTAGAACATAATTTATGATGATAATTGATTGCTTAAAAAAAATCTTTTGTATGACTTATTGATAAATAAGTTAAAAAAAAAAACCTATTGATAATTCTTTGAACATTCAATTTCGAGGTTAGTTTCATTGCTCCGCGTCTCATAACATGCCGATACAACTTGTTAAGGAAGGATAGGATCTATTTCCCTTTAGGAAAAAGGGATTTTGTTACTATCAATATACAAGTTGCGTATTGGTAGTACACATCCAACGGTCCGTTGGAGACTTTTTTAAAACTGTTTTTATTTTTGAAATTTCCTAATAATTTGATCTTCACTATCCAATCATCCCTACCAACACAAAATGATAACATCATATTTTCTAAGTCTTTTTTCTTTAAGGTGAAACTCAGATAAATCAAGTCATTTCATGAACGACCCTAATTACCTCCCGATATATACATGAGCAACAAACTTTAAGTCAGTCATCCATCATCACAACATGCACAATCCGATACAACATCTTAGCAACTCGACGGAAGCTGTTCAACAATTATTTGAAATTGGAGAAAGTATCAAGATATTTCCTCATAATATATGGTAATTAACATATCATAACGCCCACCTAGACGTTACTCCTGTTTCAGCACAATGACAAAAAGGGTCATGTACTCATGGTAGCTTTTAGCTGGAACTCACCACTGTCGACCACCCTATCACCTGAATGGCCACCCAGGATGTAAACATTACATTATGGTTCTTAGAATATGAACAAAAGCTAATCAACTTTTATGAAAATCTACTTAATTACTTTCCTGTTACAAAAGTTAAACTTTTGAAGAACACTGTATTAGAAAAGAGTCCACTGGTATTATCACTTGGTGGAAAACCCCACTTCATGAGCCATATATGAAAAGATGAGTATGGTTCGCACTTCTTTTTAATTCCATTAAATAACAACAAAAAATAGGCAAAAAGCTATCTGGTCATTAGGAATTTCGGGCTCTATCGTGATGACAACTCGGTGATATGTGGCGGGATGTTCTAAAAGA
Organism: Drosera spatulata; assembly: GCA_035668315.1. Taxonomy (NCBI): domain Eukaryota; kingdom Viridiplantae; phylum Streptophyta; class Magnoliopsida; order Caryophyllales; family Droseraceae; genus Drosera; species Drosera spatulata. Next base: position 26,418 of record JAOVYX010014686.1, read on the forward strand.
TGTTTTAGAAATGGTTGGATGGGAGGTGGGCGAAGTTTGTCCATTCGTTTAGTCATCAACTTGAGATTTTATTTTGTATATTGTGACATTTCAAACATTTAAGGAGTTGTTCTTTTGACTCTAATTCCTCCATATACTTTATATATCAACTGGAAGCCATAAAAGATGTTGTCCATGCCAAGGATTTTAGTCATTTATCAAGTTATGGTTGGCTCGATAGAGCTGAATTCTTCTTAAATGAGATCTTACATCCAAATTTTGAAGATGAAAAAAAATAAAAAAGTAAAATAAATAAAAATAAAGATTGGGTGAAGCTTGTCCTCTCTCATTATGGTCATTTGCTACATATAGGAGTAGCTAGTTAACAAGAAGTTGTTTTCCTTGTTGGAAAGAACATTGCATATCTTGAACACTACAAAAATGGTGGCTTTAGCGACCACGCATTTCCGTCCCCAAGAAATATCTCTCATACTTACGGAACATGTTAGGATAGGATTATCAGCATCATTCGAAATACCAAATTTCAAGCCTTGCTGTCCCCTTTAATGTAAAAATAATGTTGATAAATATTGCTTTACTTTTCATAAGACATGCCTCATAAATAAACCTATGCCCTCTTTAAGGAGAATGAACCAGTTGTTATAAATTCTTCCTGGACAACCCTCCTCCCTATGCGCCTAAAATCCCCTATCCCCGACGCTTCTATAAGCATAAGTTGGATAAGTAATTTGAGATGTTTTTGGATGTATTTTGGAAGTTGTATATCAACATTTCCTTTACGGATGGTTTGGCTCAAATGTCTTCTTATGCTAAGTTCATAAAGTAAATCTTAACAAAGAAGAGGAAACTTGATGAATTCGAAACCATGAAGCTTAATGAGGAATATAGCGCTACCATCCAACGAAAGTTGTCACAAAAGTTAAAGTACCCGGGAGTTTCACTATTATTGAGTTAAACCCATGATGTATAGAAATTGAGAGATAGATAAACTCTAGTCTTACAATGTCCTAGTATATATCAATGTTGAGATTGGTGAGTTTGGAAAGTGAGCTTGCAATGGGTGCGCAGTAAGGCTGATTCAGAGAGGAATGTAGCAAGGCTGGTTCAAAGAGGAATGCAGTAAGGTTGGTTCGAAGGAATGCAGCAAGGCTACCAACATTGAGCTCATGAGTAAAGAGATAATAAGGATTGAGCATTTGGGCTTCTGCATCAAGGAATGGTTGATCCTGGATTGCTTCTGATTGAAAAAGATTACTGCAGTAAGGCTGAAGTAGAGTAAGACTGAGTTCAACAGAAGGGTCCAGATGAAAGAAAGGTGGATGCTGAATTGCTTCTGTGAGGTTACTATAGTAAGGCTGAGTTCTAGAGAAGGGTTCAGAAGAAGTTAAAGTTCACAGGTTGTCTTTTGTACTGTGTCAGCATACTACTCTGCATCAATACCAGAGGTTATAGGTTTGTGAATATGATTTCAGGATGACATGAAAATGACATTTTCAAGAAAAGACGAGTTCAAGAATGGTTAAAAATTTGGGATTTCCTATAAATACAGAGACAATGCCCAAGATTTCAGGATATTTGAATTTCTGAATCTCCTTTGATCTGAAAGACAAGTACAGTAAAGCTTCAAGTGAGCTGAGAAACAAGTTCATAGCTGAAAATCTGAGTAAGCTTTTGAAAGAAAAGTTGAATAACACTAGTGTTAGACAAACGATTTCAAGAGGCTATTTTGAGTCCTGTTGAGGAGAAGAGAAGATCTTATAATCGGTTTGTATTGTCATTTACTCGTTGTAAAGTGACAGGTTGATTGTGAGCCTAAAATAATCACACGTAATGATATCCTCTTGATTTATCACACTGAAAATCAAGAAAAGACTGGAGTAAGGGATATAGTTATATTTTATCTATATACTCTAATCAGTTCAAAAACCTTCGTGTTTTTAATTCGCTGTTTTCATTACTTTCAATCCTATCGGTAATCAACTTCAACCAACAGTATACTAAAACGAACCAACGTTACTGCAGTAAGGTTTCGTAGTACTGTAGTAAGCTCAGAACAACTCTATTGTCTAACTAACTTTTGTTAATTTGATAGAAAGATTCAAAAAAAGAGACTATTCATCCCCCCACTTGTCTGATAGCAAGCTATCCCTTGACTTTCTATTATACTTTGTGTTATTGGAAATCATACTTTTAATCGTGCTCTTTGTGATCTTGGTGCTTTCATTAACTTGATGTTATTATCTGTTTGTAGAAAATTGGGCTTCGGCAAAGCTCGGCCAACCATTATTTCTTTGAAACTAGCGGGTTGTTCTATAACGTATCCTAGGGGGATTATGGAAGATGTCTTAGTGAAGGTTGGGACTCTAATATTTCCGAAGGAGTTTATCATTGTTGACATGGAAGAGGATGCTGCCGTCCATTTTTAACCACCGGGAGTACTCTTATTGATGTCAAGAACAAGGTGATGATGAGTACCTAAAACGAGAAGGTAAGTTTTGATGTGTTCAAGAGTATGAGGTCCCCGACGAGTCTAGCTCTTGCATGAGGATTGATATTCTTGATGGATGTATTCAAAAACCTTTTGAGAACTCTTTTGATGATCCACTTGAAACTTGTATCATGGGAAAAGGTGGAGAGAGTGATTCAACGCCTCTTATATATGCAAATTCGTATGTGGAATAATGAGTGTCAAAACACGTATCATTTTCTTAGTCAAATTCATTTGTTTGTGTTAGTTTTAGTGTCATTTTGTATTGTTTTGGTTCTTTTTGTTATTTAGAACGTCGACACTTCAGAATCTCTTGTTTTCATTGCAACAGTGAAGAATTGAAAGTGTTTTTTAAGGATGAGCTGATTATAAGAAGTTTGAGGCTATTTTCTGAAGTTTTCTGTTGATCTCCAAGTTTGTGGAACATATTTGCACTTTATTGCAAGATAAAAAAAATAATCAAAGTTTGCATGTTTAGTAGTAGGCACGGGCCGCGCAAACAGGCCGTGCATAATGGATTTCCTAATTTCTCTATAATCCATTGACATAATTCTTGATACAATTTTTGCTGGAGCCCGGACCGTACGCCTTATGAGATCTGTTTGTTATTTTTTTCTATTTTTAGGGGAATTTTTCACATTTTGTTTTACTTATAAATATGTACGTCCAAAATCAAATAGAGAGTTCGAAAAACAGGAGATTTCATCAGTACTACGAATGTTTTTCATAGAGTAAGGTATGCCACTCATTGGTTTACGGATCAGAATAATGGCGATCTTTACGGATCACAACAAGATTGGTGCTACGCAATTCCATCCGTCGAAGAGGTAATTGTCCTTCCTCTGTTTAGACCAATTTTTATTGGTTTAGGGTTTTGTATCTCTCTACTCTTGTTAGTTGTAATTTGAGATGACTTTCTATGTGTTCAGCATGAATTGTTTGTGTAAAGCCCCAGAAAATTACGACTAAATAAATATAAAAATTATGATCAAATAATAGTTCAAAAATTAATAAACGCAACAAAAATATGCGTTTTCTCTTTGTAATAAATTAAAAGTAAGAAACGAATCTTGTTTCAAAGTTTTGAGACGTAATGTTACGTTCATAACATTAAAACTTGTGATAAAGTTGGGATAAATTTTTGTCCCGAAAAAATTTGAAAAATTATATGTTAATTAATAACGTGATTTTTCGAGCATGGTGATAAAATTTGAGTGAAGGCTGTGAGAGATATGAGATTAATTAATCCTGCGATTAAACGAAATGGGGATGTTTTTTTTTTTTTTTTTTTAAAATCACCCACAAATCCCCTTTCCCTCCCTTTTCTTCCCACTCTCCACCCACTCCTCCGCCTAACACCACCTCAACCACCTTCCCCACTCCCTTCCATCCACTTCTCCACCCAAGCTTAGCATTTCCAGTAGCTTCTCCTCTTCACCTCTCCTTCTCCTTAACCTGTCATCAAGCGCATCCTCTTCTCCGTGGTTGATCTCTCCTCCAAAGAAGCTAGCAAGGCCATGGAATAGAGCAAGGTACCTATGACAGCGTAACAACACAGGAGGAGGAAGGAAGAGAGCTAAGGTAGATTGAAGCGCGACAAGAATCGTGAGAAGGACGTGGATCACAACAAAGGCAAACGAGCTTCAAAACTAATTCAACGAGAGGGTGAGCCCCTTTTAACTTGTAGATTAATGTTATATGGGTCGTTAATAGCTGAATAATGAAAGAAACGGCATGGAAAACAGGCCACGGACAAAGAAACGTGTTATTTGAACCAAAAAACGAGTTATGCTCGTGAGACCCGGGAACCTAAAATTTTACGTATCAAACAAGCCCAAACTGAACAAAAATGACATGAAGTAATTAAATGTTTTGTTTATGAAGTTTTAGATCATTTGGGATTGAATTGGTTGGGTAAAACGCAAAAACCAACAAACCAGCCATACGAGTTTCTTAGACAACTTTGACATTCGATATTAAAACGCATTTTTACCTAAGTTAGAGGCTGATTCAGCAAATGAGTCTTGGAAGAAAGTTGTAGAGCACTTGGTTAGGTTTCCAATGAATCAAGAATCACTCAATTTGGTTAATAAAAGAAGAAGTTATGCGCATCAAAGATAGGCCTGAAAATCTGGGAAAAACCATGTCAGGCCACTGCCTGAATTCAGTCGCGACGCCTCTCAACCCATCCAGGAATTGTAGCGGCCGTGACGCCTCTCAATCCATCCAGAAAAGTATTTTTCAATGTATTTATGTATTGTATCAAGCCGTATATCCTTTATGTCTACTAAAATACAGTATTTGAACAAGAAACTATAGGAAAATACGCGTTTG
>JAOVYX010014687.1:8999-31232 GCA_035668315.1 Drosera spatulata
CCAACCCCCCACCCCACCCCCAAATTAGTCACATTGCACACCTCACACATACAAGGGGTAATTTTTGAATAATGAGAAAAAAAAAAAAAAAAACGGGGGTTATACTTTGAGAAGGGTGATTAGCATTCCTCGTCGGATGAAGTGGAGAGGAAAAGGAATAAGTTTCTTGAAATAGGTAGTATTTGTTTCTTAGTTTGGGACTAATTTAAGAGTTGGTTTGGTATAATTTCTAAGTCCTGATTTTTGGTTTTTAACCAATGAAATGAGAGTAGAAAATAAAAAATAAAAAAATTGTTTTTCTTCTTCTTCTTTTTTTTGTTTTTGATATATTTTTTCTGTTTCATCTAAATAAAATACTAAAGTTTTCTTTTTTAAGAAAACATATCTTATTTGATCAAGATTTTATTATTTATTTTTATATTCAAAATTTTATATATTGTTAATATCTGCTTTTTTATTATTATTTATTTTTATACATCATTATTATCTATTTTTCGTTTTTATTATTTATTTTTATATTCACAATTTTAAATCGAACAACCCCTAAATGATTCAATGTTGGCCTAATGCCTAGTGAAGATATTGATGGGCGCCGTCAAAATGGGCCCGATCTCGAGCTCAGGCCTGACGTGATAAGTCCATTTAGGTCGACCCAACTCCCAAGTAGTTGTGCCCATAAAAGCCCAAACCCTTCGGCCATATCAGGTCCTTTTTTGTCCGACCCGTTCGGATTCAAGAGAGTCTAGGCAGACCCGACCATTAGACACGGATTGGATAAGGGCCGGAAAACCTAAATAAAAAGCCCTGGGACCGAGCCGGCCCCTTCAAAGTCCAGATGGGGTCGACCTTCTACAAAGTTTAGATGAGAATGCTACTTGCTCCGTCTAATTATTATTGCAAGTTTACGGTAACATTATTGTCCAGATAAAGTATGATCCGAGCCATGAGACGATGAAAGGTAACTTTTCGAAAATTTATTGTGAAATTTCAATATCTTAACTTATGTATTTTAATTACATACATCTCGTGACGATTAAATATTATTTCATATGAAAACGAGACTTTATATCCATACATAATAATGAAAAATATGTACACGTTACAAGACTTATATATTGAAGGGAGTAATAAATCCAAAAAACACATAATAGAAAAAAATATTTAAAAAAATAAGAAATTTTCAAGACAAATACTCCCTCTATTTTAGATAAATTACGATATATTGACTTGACATGATTATTGATAAATATGTTGACTTTGACATCTTTTATAATTTTATGAAGACAAAATTGTGAGTGGGTGGAGAAAGAAAAAATAGTGAATGAAAAACTTAATTTGATATAAAGTAGGGGTAATTTAGATATTTGATACCTAAAAACTTGTTAATTTAGAAAACATAATATTTTATGTGAGATATTTATTTTGAGTAATATGTCGTAATTTATCTTGGACGGATGGAATAACATTTATTATGCATAGCGGGTTGATGATTAGTTCCGATCAATTTCATAATGACACTGATCCGTTGCAACTTCCGGAAACCTTCATAGTAATCGTGGCACCCTACAACACGATCGCTCATATGTATCCCCAGACTATATATGTCGTTCAATCGACTATTGAACACTGCGATTGTTTTCATCGAGTTTTGCCTGAATTATTGAGCAAGTGTGGTCCTTTGCCTTGTAATGACTCAACACAGTAGCATAACACCCATCTAGCTAGCCATCTCCCTTTCAAGTTACTTATCATAGTCATAAAGCGTTTTGATTTCATAATCCAATAGAAGTGTTACATTTTTCAGGTCATCATTCCTTGACCGAAGATTTAGTTGGAGCTTAAACCAAAAAAGCAGGTATGCAATTTCTATCAAACGAGTCGCAGTCAGATTTGGCAAGCCGATTTCTCTTACTAGAAATGTCATTGAAACGTGTCTGGCTTCAACTGGTGGCCGGTGTATTAAAATCAGAAGAATACGCCTTCGCTTAATCCGTTACACGTGTCCTACGGTCCTTGTTTTCCTTTCGCAAGTGATTCTGGTTCGGTCACATCAAAATTACAAAGTAAAAACGATAAAATTATTCATGTTATAAATTGTTCATAAATCGATTAAATATTAATTTATATTTTATTTATTTCAGATAATTTGTGATTTGTGTACTTGATACAATTATTAAAAAATGGATTGACTGTAGGAATTTTTATCAAAATGTCCTTATTTGTATAGTGAATAGATGAATAGTAGGAATAATGAGTGAATAGAGAAAATAAAAGTGAAAATTGTGAGTGGGTGGAGGGAGAAAAAATAATGATAGAGAATATGATTTGATATAAAATAGGAGTAATTTAGAATTTTTCACAATAAAAACTTGCTAATTTTGAAAACGTTATAATTTATGTGAGACACAATAAATTTAATAAAGTGTCGTAATTTATCTCGACGGAGGGAGTATATAGTTATTGTAAAATATTAATGATAATTTAAATTATGCATTTTAATACTGAACCAATGACATAATTTTATTACGTTTAAATACGTATTGAATAGTATAATAATGATGCAATGTTATAATATTAATGACACGAAGGGAGTATTACTCCTTTTGTTTTTACCAAGAAAGTTAAAATACTTTTCCCGTCTCGTATTAAATGAAACTTTTGTTTTAGCTGTCCAAATTAAATGTAACTGTTGAGTCAAAGACATGATTTATAGAAATTGAATGATAGACAAATCTTAGTCATTGAATGTCCCAATATGTACCAAGGTTGAAACTCGTCTGCTTGGAAAGTGAGCCTGCAATAGGTACGCATTAAGGTTGATTCAGAAAAAAATACAACAAGTCTGGTTTAGAGAGAAACGTAGTAAGGCTGGTTCGAAAAGAAATGTAGTAACACTGACAGCATTGAGGTCATGAGTAAAGGAACAGTAAGACTTGGACATTTGGGCTTTTGTAATAAAAAATGGTTTATCCTGGATTGCTTCTGTGTGAAAAGGGTTATTGAAGCAAGGATAAAGGACAATAAGGCTGAGTTTAATAGTAAGGTCCTGATGAAGTCAAGGTTCACGTGTTGTCTTTTGCACCGTGTTAGTGTCCTTTCTTGCATCAATAACCAAAGATCACGAGTTTGTAAATATGGTTCAAGGATGGCATGAATTGATGTTTCAAAGAAAGGATGACTTCAACAACGGTTAAAAATTTGGGATTGCATATAAATACGAAGGTAATAGCCAAGGTTTCATAACTTTTGAATTGCTGAATCTTCTTTTCTTTGAAAGAAAGACAAGTGTAGTAAGGCTTCAAGTGAACTAAGTGAGAAGTTGATAGTTGATGATCTGAGCCAATTATTTGAAAGTAAGTTTTGAAGTAAGGATTAAATAGTATTAGTGTTAGACAAACGATTACAAAAGGGTGTTTCAAGTCTTGTTGAGGAGAAGAGAAAATTTTGTAATTGGTTTATATTGTACATACTATAAAGTGACAGGTTAATTATGAGTCTAAAATAATCACACATAGTACTATTCTCTTGACATATCACATTGATAGTCAAGGAAAGACCGGAGTAAAGGATATAGCCATATACTCTAGCCAGTATAAAAGCTCATTGTGTCCCTACATTACTACTTTCATTATCTTTAATCCAACTGGTAATCAACTTCGACCAGTAATAAATTAAGAGGAAATAACATTATTACAGTAGGTTTTCGTATTATTATAGTAAGTTTAAAACAATACTGCTGTCGACGTCTATTATGCGACGATAGGATGTCGACGTATATACAGGGGTTAAGGTTGGACTACAGAACGATAATTAAGCGGTGGGTGATAGTCGGAGGGTGGCAGACGACGCGCATCAATCATGGGTAGGGCAACATGAGGAATTTGGGTTGAGCAACGAGCAACAGTTGGGCGACTATCGGGTAGGAGGCGATGTCGAGGATGGTGGGACGAAGGGCTACGGTCAAATAATAATGCTAAAACATTTATCCCAATAGATAAGTTAAATAATTTCATGGAGGAGGCAAGATTGATCGTGAGGAGATCGAAAGAGGTGTTATGAGATTAACAAGATTAGTTACACAATCCACCTTATCTTTGTATCAAACATGAACGTTTTCTTGCTCTCTCTCTAGTTTTTTTTTTAGTTTTTTTGGTTGTTTTTTTTGACAATCGGACATATCATTATTTTGTAGCAACCTTTATAAGGAGAGTTTGTTACCGTAATTTAAAAGGAGAGTTTGTCGCTATAATTTGAATAGAGGTTGCAGAAAGTTGAATCTCATAGTAATTTGTATTCTCACTATCCCATATAAATTACAATAGTTTGACTTTTATGATTTTCAAGATAAATGACCCGGGTTGCGGGACGAGTCAAAGTTGTTTAAGAAAGTTTTTCGTGAAAGTTAATGATTGGTTGAAATACATACTTTAATCGTATACTAACAAAAGAATTATTATTTTATTTGAATGGAAGAGAAATCTCGAATAGATGTGTATATGCTAAATTTAGTATTCCCTTCGTGCCAAATTAATTACTCCTCAGTCATACAAAAATGTCAACTTTTAAAAAATCACAATTGAACACGTATCTTGATGAGTTCTGTTGTTACATCTAACATCGTTATTTCGTCAGCGGTCATCATTTTATGAGAGTATATAATTTCATGTCTTATATATCATGACAAATTTACGTAAAATAATATTTGATCGTTCCATCATAACGATCTAAGTTTGTCTCGGCAAGCCCACTTGTCAAAGGATTGCGATTGTTATGGGATGGAGAGAGTAAAACAATTTGACTTTACGTTTAGTTCATATGAGTGTATAGTTTTTAATTAAAAAATCAATAATTTTTTTTATAATGATAGTGAGATTTATTATATTGATTATAAGAGTAGTTAATAAAATGCACTCTAACGTTTGATATTTTTTCTTTTATAACTTCTGCCGAGAAAAATACGTTGTGAATACTTTGGATGATGGGAATAAAAAAACATTATAAATAAGGAAAAATGTCGTAGCAAACTTTCAGAATCAAGGTCATCAATTCCTTCCTTAGCGCAGGAGACAGGGTGATGACCACACTTATGGAAATACGGTGTGTCCGTTGCATTTGGCTCTTGGAAGTTTCAAATAGACATCTTCTAAGATATTCTAAAATCATTAGTTAGTTTCATACAATAAATTCTTTTGACATATCTCTCCAGTTATTTTCACATATTTAACTTTGATGTGATGTATCACACCAAATTTTAGACATGTTATGATTTTGATTGTACAACTCACTTTATCAAGTTTTTTAGAGCTTTTATTTTAGTGCAAACTATCAATAGGAATTGTTTGAAACTTATTTGTCAATTAGATATCATCCTTTAACTTATTAATTATCATTTGATCTTTATTGATTTGACTGTAAAAATGATTTATTGTCTTTCTCTAATAGAAAAATGACTAATTAGAAAATAAGATAATGGGATATGATCAATTAGTAAATATTTTAGATTTTGATGATAATTCTCCCTTTACTTTGGGCTTGATCAGTATCATTTATATATATGATTTTTGTTTTCGTTTCACTGACTAATGAAATAAAAATATATTTCTGATTTCAATTTCTGAAACGGATAAGATGGAAGTAGAAAACGAAAAACTAGAAAAAATAAGTTTCTATTTCTGTTTTTTGTTTCATATGAATACAATATTTAAGATCTATTTTATAATAAAAAATATTTTTTTTTTTAATTTTTTTTTTGTTTTTTTTTTTTTTTTTTTTTTTTTTTTTTTTTTTTTTTTCTTTGATATTTTGAATAACAGTACCAAACAACCGTTAAAAAAATTCAATCCTAACCTAAACAGTTAGGTTTCCTTAAAAGCTTCAGTAGGAAAACCGTAGGAATTCGACTACAGGTTGACTTTGAAAGCCTCTTTTTCTTTTTCTCTTTCTTTCTTTTTTTTTTTTTTTTTTTTTTTTTTTTTTTTTTTTTTTTGTATGAACTTATTTCCAATTAGTGGTCATCTACGGACATATCAATTGATATAAATTTGTTGATATAAGATTGTTGGGACTGATTTAAAATAAAGATAGCTGATTTTTTTTAAATAAAAAACAGAAACGATTCCATGGGATATTCTGTTCCATGAAATCCAGGATACAAAATATTCCATGAAATTTTTCCTGATTGGTAAAACCTCAGCCAATTACTTGATTGATTTTAAATCGGCTTAGTTTTTTCGTTTATATAATATACAATTACATAAATACATTTAACCAAAATATATACAATTTCATTCCTATATATATATATAATACAGAAAATTGCTCCAGGGTACATGTTTTACAAACTAGTTCCCATTTAATACAACCCAGTAAAATATTACCCATTTTATACACTTTTTATTTTTCTGAACCAAACTCGCGATTATTGCCTTAACTGTCTACCTTTTCATTTTTTTTATGCTGAATGTATATTTTTGTGTAGATTTCTCATTCGAAATCGATGACAAAAGCCATGATCAACAACAAAATTTGTTCGATATCGCCATCGTCCTCGTGATCATTACATGCGATTCTTTTGTAATGGATGAGAAGATTATCTTTGTTTGTAGATTTGGTTCTATATCTCGTTCATTTTTATGCCATTCGGATTTCGTTTTCGAATATGTTAACGAAAAGCTACGAGATCGTTTCAAAATCTCTTCATCTAATGAATTCAATTTGTATTATTCAATTGCGGATCATGAATGATGCTTGTTGAATGATCAAGACGATTTGATGATGTTGTTTGAGCTCTCAAAATTTCATTCTTTATCATCAATTGATGTGAATGTTGTGTGTGGAGGAATGGGTTTGGAATGTCGTGGTTCGAGTATGGTTTCAAATCCTGGAAATGAAACAGTGCGCCACTTTGAAGAAACAGTGCGTCTGAGTACTGACAATGTGTCACAATCTCAAACAGTACGCCTTTGCAATGATTCAGTGTGCCTGGGATTTTCTACTGGTGCATATATTTCTGGGACTCAAATTTCCAATCATTATCAACATTCCGAGATAAATGATGATTTTGATGATGATGTTGTGCGTGAGTCGTTGCTTCAGTTGGATGTTGGTTCGTTGAGCAATTGTGATCAACCCTTGTGTTCTTCCCATTGGTCAAATTTGATTCAAAATGTTGGCCAAATCTTTCCTGGTGGTGCAAACAGTTCAAGAAATCTCGTGCACTTTATGCAAGCGAAGTTGGATTTTGATACAGTTTTAAGAGGAATGAGAACGATAGGGTGTATGCGATCTGTTTTAAGAAAAATGATGGTTGTCAATGGTTTATTAAGGCTTAATTGTGTTCTTATAATATGTCATTTTTCATAAGGAAGGTGAATAATGTCCACACTTGTGGACAGTTGTTTTTCCCGACGGGCTCGATGAAGTCCATGAAGACGGAATGGCTTACTAAGTCTCTTTTGGAAATAGTACATCACGACCCTAATTTTAATGCGAACCAGGTCAAAAATTATTTACAAACCATCTATGGTTTGGATTTGTCAAATAAGAAGTCATGGAAAACCCTAAAGAAGACGAAGATGATACTTGGTGGTGATTCTTTCGAATCGTTTTCTAAGTTGAAGCCATATATTCAGGCACTTATTACTACCAATCAAGGAAGTCATATTACACTTACCACGGAAGAAGGATCAAATCGTTTTTTTCAGGCTATTTGTTTCGTTCCATGCTTCGATCGTCGATTTCAATCATTGTAGAGCTTTGCTTTTCCTTGATGACACATTCTTGAAAGACGATTTCAACGGAGTCATATTAGGAGCTACTGAAAAAGATGCAAATAAGGGTGTGCATTTTTTTTTGTTATTAATTATTCTTTTTTATAATAATTTTACTCAGACGCCCTGTTTCTCTTATACAAGCGCACTGTTTTATTTTGAATAGTGCGCCTGTGTAATTGAAACAGTGCATCTTTTTACCAATGATTCTTGTACTATTTCAAGCATGAATATTATTCATATGAATTTTTTTGCAGGACTTTTCCCACTAGAATTTATTGTGGTTGATAAGCAGATGTATTCTAATTGGCATTTGGTTTCTTTCAGAGTTTCGTCAAGTAATTCCTTTCGGACGAAGGATCAATTTTGTCTTTGATCGTAATCAAGGTCTTTTGCAAGCTTTTTCCGAAGTATTTCCGGAACATCCTCTTTCCTATTGTCTTCAATATTTGACGGATAATCTGAAAGCTAGATTCAGAGGTGCTAACATGTCGTCATCATACAAATAGCGTATTGTTGATAAGTTTCATAGTTGCGCCTATACTCCAACTGTCACTGAGTTTTATTGTAAGTTGAATGAATTTCAGACTATAGGAGGTGATCTAGTTAAATAGTTTACGGCTTCGCTTATGCCTTTTGAGAGGTGGGCAATCAGTTTTACAGTTTGTTGTCGTTATGGCGAGAGGACGACCAATGCTGCGGAGTCATTCGATGCTTGGCTTTTGGGCGTAAGGGAGCTTCCTATATCTCAGATGGTGGATCAAATTTGTGTTAAGTTAATGAAGTGGTTCAACAATCGTGGAAGCGATACAGAACAATGGAATGGGGATTTATGTCCCAGGATGTTGGAGACTTTCAATGATTTATTCAAGAAATCACGTGTTTTTATAGTGAAGAGATCTTCGGAACTCATTTTTGAAGTAATGTCGGATCCGACAGCGTCAGTAAATGTGAGAGAGAAGAGTTCCTCTTGTCGTATATGGCAGGCAAACGGTTTTCCATGTTTGCATGCCGTCTGTGTTATTATGAAGTTTTCCTTGCCTGTGAGCACCATGATCGATCTGTATTTTTTTGTTGAAAATTATAGGAAGAGTTATGAGGCTGTCATCCGTCTTATCCCTTCATCAATTATTGACCAAATAGCTGCATTAGTGGTAATGGAATTGGATGCGTCTTCTTCGAGCAGACTTCCTGGTAGGCCCCAAAAATGTCGTATATATTCCATCGAGTGGTGAAGAGTGCAGGGGTATGAGGTGCAAAAAGATTTGTCATCACAACAGACAAAGTTGCAGCGAACCCATTTAAAGATTTTTCAGTCTATGTTAGGCCGACTCATGTTGCAACGAATCCATCAAAACGTCGTATATCTATGTAATGATTTTTTAATTTATAAGGCCATCATGTTTTCAATTTTTGTTAATGCATTGTTGTAATCTTGTGTTTTTCATTTTTGAAAAAAAATTTCAACAAACGCACTGCTTTGTTTTATTCAGTCACACTGTTTCAATCAAACAGTGCGCCTGTATAATTGAAACAGTACGCCTGAGTACTTTGATTAGGTTAACAAAACCAAGTGTGTTTTTTTTGTTTGTCTATAGTTTTCTTATTTCTATTCATGTTCTATTGTTTGACTTATTTGTATTTATTCATTCATTATGCTTTGTTCCTTTTTTCCCAAAAATATAAAATAAAAAAAAATTGATGGCAGCACAAGGCGCACTGTTTGACTAAAACAGTGCGTCTTAATAAATAAGGCATAGCGCCTCTTCATTTTAATGAGAAAATGATAATCAAATACGATATTAGAGATTCAGACAATCAATTAAAATTTTATTACAGTAAAAATACATATTTAGTATAAATCGTCAAAATATACATCAATCAAATATGTTTTCATCTTTCTCTTCACCATCCTCCTCCTGTAGTGCAGGATCTTTGAATTGATATCACGAAATCAATGTCTCAGCCATTTTTGCTCTGTATCGTCGCATTTCTTCCAGTGTAGAACACTCTGGAACTGGTTGTCCATTTGCAAGGAGATTTATCCATTGACATACGTGCACTTCACATTCCAGATTGTGTTGAGTTGTAGCCATTTTTTTGATGATCAATTGCGTGCTGTACTTATCCTATTCTTCTTCAACAATTTGCGTGCCCCGATGTTTCATTGCCATTTCCTTGTTGAACTCTTCCACATATTCTTTCTGCACATTCCACAACACACATAAATTAGTTAGTTTACATTATAGTGCTTTATTTTACAATATCAATAGTATCTGTCAATTAATATTTGTTTCTTACGATTTTCTCGGCATCCCTTGCATAGGGAATTTTTTTTTTTTTTGGAGTTGTGATGGGTCCACGTGTTTTTTTCGCCTTCGAATACCAACAACGTCCAATGGTAGGCAATCCCGCTCTTTGCTCCTCCAGATGAGTTCATGGGGAAGAAATGCCACCGTCGTTGATTATTTTCCTTCATTGGCTTCATGATTGTGTTTTCTGCAGCGATTCCTCTTTTCAAAATATCTTACTGCATCACATTATATAATCCAATATCATTTTTTGTTTTGTAGAATTTGCTATTGAAATATAAGCAGTAAAGGCATTTGGTATTGGTATTTAGGAGTAATTTCTTACCCAAAGTTCCGTACTGTATAATGCTATCTACTCTTTCAATTGTGTTTCTTCCAACATCAACGTACAGAAGCCCGTCATGGCATGGTTCGTCAATGCTCCATCGGTCAAATTGCATGCAGATTTTGCATGTCGACGACACTTTTTATTCTTGTCACTGGATAGGTGAGCATCAAAAAGAACGTTTCTCTGTAAGAGCGATATATTATTTTATTATTTCAGTTATAAATAATCAGGCGCACTGTTTTCAATGTAACACGCGCGCTGTTTGAAACATACCATGTGCCCTGTTTGATTCAAAACAGGTGCACTGTTTAAGAAATTCTAAGAATACTTATTTGGGTACTTCTTCGGTCATCCTTTCGTAGTTTTTCCTTCCACCATCGATCATGTAGCGAGTGACTTCGAGCGCATCCTGCTTTGCCTTCTTCGAGGAACCATAGGTGTAGCCGCTGATTCGTTTTTTTACCTCTTGGTCTTCTTTTTTTTAATTTGCTTCACCATTGATCCTGAAGTACGGCCTCTATTCTCCCCTTTTATTTGGTTTTGATGAACCTCTTCTTCATCGTCTGACTGCAGTAATTCATCTCCGCTACTGATTTGCATTATGTCAAATCATCTTTCTTTCTTTCTTCCTTGACAGCAGAGGTGTGGTCGAACAACAAAGTCTTGTACTGTGCGCCACTGTTTGTTTTTCTTTTTCCAATTCTTCTCGTAGTTTTTTGATTTCCTCGTTCGTTTAAAGCAGATTCTTTTCAATTTTTCCCACTCATCAACCCCTTTTATCATCAGCTCCGCGGCATGAGTCATCTCCTCTTTCATTCGTTCTCTAGCTTGCGTTTCCGAAGTAAGCTTGGCGTTGTTCATTTGGTTTTCTTGTTGCAGTTGTTGTATTTGTTTCAACAAGTCTTCCATGTGCAGTGCATCTGAATCAGATGCGCCTTCTTTCTGTTTTTCTGCTGCTGATTCCCTGAGCATCTCCAACTCCAACCTTTTCGTAGTCAATTCAATCTCCAATGAAATGACCTTCAAAACATATAAAAAGTCAAACATTTCGCCAGTTTTAAACAAACAGTACGTCAGTTTCAAACAAAACAGTGCGCTAGTTTTAGTCAAACAGTGCGTCTTATGTAAGACAAATTGTGCGTCAATTAACAAGTGAAAGTTGTGTTTTATTGAAAAAAAGAAGTGCTTACTTTGTCTTTCATTGATAATAACTCGTCAATTGTTTTTTGATTATTCGCTAGTTGCATCTGTGCCTGTCTTATCGTCTTGTCAACCTTGCATAATTTTTAACAATTCCATTAGTCCAATCATCACAAAAATTGGAATTTGACAACCAAATGTAAAATATGCTTGAAGTATGTTACCTTATTCTTTAGTATTTGATTTTCCGTCAGCATTTCTTTGATTTTTTTCGTTCAGCTTAACATTTTCAAAGTTGACATCCTGAAGCTTGTTCTTTATTGTTTGCAGGATTGACAAGTTTTTTGGATGGATATATTGTGCCAATACATCATCAGATGGTATGTCCGGGTTTGTCTCTGTGGCACTTCTTGTTTCGTCATCCATGCTTCTGGCCCTAAACTCGTAGTCGTTGACATTGTCGTTGTCATCATCTTCCTACTGCTATTCCAGTGCTAGGAATTCCATCCTGTATACTTATCTCCCAAGGACGGATGATTGTAAAGAATCTATTATGAGCTATGTAATCAAATATCAAAGGGGAAAAAAAAGTGTTGTTAACTTATAAATTTTGAGAATAAAATAAAAAAACAAACCCGTATATTTACAGGAAGAAAATTTATCTTCTCATCTTTGAATTGTGCAATTGCTGCTTCTAGGCTTATAGGGAGATCATTGAGTCGCCACCTCGCCAATCGTGGAATGATTTCAGATGATGATTTTTTTGGTTCAGCGACCAAACTCCTCCCTAAACCGATACTGAAATTTAAAAAAAAAAAAAAAACAAAATTACATTAGATAAGCGAATTTCAGAAGGCAACACAAGGCACACTGTTTCATTAAACCTGACGCACTGTTTGACTTAAACAGTGCGCTTTACAAAAATAATAATACTATGGATAAATTCATTGCATCTTCATCAATATAAATAGTGTCGCAATATAGAGTATTTAGCGGATCGTTAGTAGGCATCCATTTACTGATTCCGGCTTGAAGACCTTTTCGTTGATGTTATCATTGAGAGATTTCTTCAATCTGTTGTATATGTGTGACGTCCAGTTAAAGTCACACATTTTGTCCATTTCGGCCATATAATTTGCATATGCCCACTTCATTGATGCCTTCGATGTGAAGAGAAAGACCATGTTCATGACATATAAAACCAGCAATCTTGTGGTGTCCTAATAGTCATACGGCTCCTGATCCATTGATGCTTCTATAACTGCTTCCTATAGTTTTAATGTTGCCAATTCTCTCGCATTCTTCTTTCCTTGTTTTCGTTTTTTCAGGAAATCTTCTGTCGAGGAACTCGCGTGGATTGATTGTTTTCAAGTCGTCATCAGTTATTTTAGTCGTCCCTTCAACAATTCCAAATATGAGTTTGATATCGAACGACGCTATGTTGAATTCATAGTCTCCGAAACTGAATGAATTGTCTCCTTGGTTGTAGTTCGATATAACCTCTCGAATGAATTTATCACTTTTCCTACAATCGGATGCAGTAATATTCCCTTTGAGAATAGCATCAAACAATGTCCGAAACGACATTCTCCTCAGGTGTACTTTGTGCTTTTCTGTGCATCGGAATTGTGGTTCCTTTTTCAAAATCTTGATGACTACTGCCAACTTGCTTCTATATTGTGTCATTTTTCCTGTTTCATTATATAAACAAGGAAAACAAACATATTTAGAATCAAATAGTACAGCATTCTTAAATAAACAAACAATGTGCCTTCGTGTTTTGACACAATGCGCCATTGTTTTTTTAAAAACAGTGCGGCTTTGTATGACAAATAATGCGCCTTAATGAAACAGTTCGCCATTGTTATTTTTCTAAACAATGCGTCTTTGTATGACAAACAGTGCGCCTTAATGTAACATTGATCATTACAATTCTTTGTAAAGGCGCACTGTTTTTCAAATAATTCAGAACAGTGCGCTTTAATGAAATATTGATGGTTATAATTTTTTACAATATATTATCAATCAATATGACATCAAAAATGAAATTTAGGTTTCGAGCACATTTTTGATGCTAAATTGTTCAAGGCGCACTGTTTTTGTTTCAAAGGCGCACTATTTTCTAAATTTTGATAATTCGATTATACGAAATTTCGAATAATATCGATTGAATTGATGCATTTGTTGATGTATATATCAATTGAATTTAGTCTTTTTAATCAAATTTGAAGTGACGATTTAGAAATTTCACCTGTTTCGTTTCAATGTGATGATTAATACAGTGTGGCCCTTCAATTCCTTTTGATAAACCGAGTTTGATGCTTGTTTGAATTTGGATTGCGTTGTGGATTTGAATTTGATTTTTGATTTCGCAGATAATTGTTGGGATTTTCGCAGCGATTTCAATTGTCGATTTCAAGATTTTGAATTTGTCGTTTGTTGGTGGTGGGTTCAGTTGTTTTGATTTGGGATAACGGAAATCGGTATCTGATGGGCATTATTTCCACGGTTTGTACCTGATGAGAAAATATTTTTCTCTTTTCTGTATTTTATGGAAATTTTCCTTAATTTTTTTAAATTGATATAGTATTGAATGTGAATCATTATTTTTAGTCAAAAATTTTGAAAGTGAAATATTATCTATGTGTTTATTTTTTTAGTTGTAAAAATTATCATTTAGTATTATTTCAAGAATTGATAGATATATGGGTTATATCTTTACCCCTTAAAATTCAACAAAATATGTTGAGTAACCAATAAATTTTATTGAATCAACCTATTTCTTTCATTTGACTATTAATTGTATTTACTTTTGATTTTTTTAATATTTAATCACAGTCATCGGATGAAAAATTGAATGGTTAAGATTAAAAGATTTCAGTTGAAGATAGAATCATCTCTATTTGTTTAGTATATAGTATAGATGTGGAATTAACCTTGGACCAGTGTGGGGGGTGATCAAGAAGGATCGAAAAAAAAAAAAAAATCTATTGGAGCTATTTAACAATTCTCAAGTGTTACCCATATTATATTTATAGTAGGAGATCCTCTTTTGTTTTTTGTTTTTTGTTTTTTTTTTTGGTTTTAATGGTAACGAGATTGTCTTGTGATAATGTTTGCAGTTATTGAAAACGTTGTTATTTGGTTTAAGGAGGAATTGCTGATCATTGAACTAGCCTTTATTTATATTGTATTATTGATTCATGGAATATAAAAACAAAAAAAAAAAAAAAAGGATCATATCATTTGCTTAATAGATGACTTTCTACTATTTCAACAATGCACAGTCATCATCTACCGGTAAAAATTGATATCTTTCAAACATGAGAGAATTATTAATTAGTTGGTTTTTATTTCATCAATTATTAATAAGCCATGATGCAAAATATTCTATACTGTGCCAAAAAACAAATATTTTAATCTTCACCGAAGTTATTGAAAACACTGCTCAAAATACAATACGTATTGCTTGTCCAAAATCCAAAATCACCGTCGAAAATCAAAAATCACCATCCGAAGATATCATGCTCCGAAGACAAAAGACAATGCATATGGATCTCCTCAACAACCAATCACCCATAATCCCTTGCCGATCTCCTCCGCTCCGAGAAACATAACTTGGGGAGAAACAACGTACATCAATGAGCGCTCGCAAGGAAAGGATACTGACGCCAAACTCTATCATCTCAGAACCAGATGCAGGAACTTGAACCTGAAATTATTCACCAACATCTGCTAACATTCCAAAAACTTGAAGATGAGAAGTGAGAAGCCAAAAAAAAAAAAAAAAAAAAAAATGTAAGAAAAGGCAGATCTAAGGAAAAATCCAGGCTAGAATGAGAATACATTAATAAGTTTGAGCAACAAATAACTATTCGAACCTATAAATGAACAGTGCAAATAGTACATGCGACTTCTTTCATACGTCTCCCTGATCAGGGCAGACTCTGTCGATTTGGGAAAACGATGCTGCGTCGGATTTGAAAGTCAGGATGTAGTTTATTGTGAGACTAAAGGGAGGAGGAGGAAGGGGATGAATAGTCTCTCTTTCGAACTTTGTTAAACAAACAAAAGTCAGTTGAACAGTAGAGTTTTTTTAGCTTACTGTTGTAATGCAGAACCTTACTGTAGTAACGCTGGTTCCTTTAAGTTTATTGTTAGTAAAAGTTGATTACCAGTAGGGTTAAAGATAATAAAAACAGTAACATAAAAACACAAAGGTTTTTATACTGGTTAGAGTATATAGCTAAAATACGGCTATATCCCTTACTTCAATCTTTCCTTGATTATTAGTGTGATAAATCAAAAGGATAGCATTATGTGTGATTGTTTTAGGCTCACAATCAACCTGCCACTGCACAATATGCAAATGACAATAGAAAACGATTAGAATATCTTTTATTCTCCTCAACAGGAGTCGAGACAGTATCTTGAAATCGTTTATCTAGCACTAGTCCAATTCAACTCTGCTTTTAATAGTTGGCTCAGATCGTCAACTATCAGTTTCTCACACAGTTCACTTGATACCTTACTGCACTTATGTTTCCTTTCAAATCAAAGGAGATTCGAAAATCTCACTTGAAATCTTGGACATTGCCTTTGTATTTATAGACAATCCTAAATTTTTAACCGTTGTTGAACTCGTCTTTTCTTGAAAACATTATTTTCATACCATCTTAGAACCATATTCACAAACCAGTGACCTCTGGTGTTGATGTAGAGAAATACGCGAACACAACGGAAAAGACAACCCGTGAACTTTGACTTCTTCTAAACCCTTCTATAGAACTCAGCCTTACTGCTTCTCAGCCCTTGCTACAGTTACCCCACAGAATAAGTTCAGGATCCACCTTTCCTTTATCTAGACCCTTCTGTTGAACTCAGTCTTATTGTCCTTCAGTCTTGCTACAGTAACCTTTTTTTTAACCAGAAGCAATCCTGGATAAACATTTCCTTCATTTGGACCCTTTTGTTGAACTCAACCTTACTGTCCTTCAACTTTGCTATAGTAACCTTCTTCAACTAGAAGCAATCCAGCATCACCATTTCTTACTGCAGAAGCCCAAATCCCCAAGCCCTACTGTCCCTTTACTCATGACCTCAATGCTGTCAGCCTTACTGCATTCCTTTGAATCAGTCTTGTTGCGTTCCTTCTTAAACCATCTATGCTGCATTCCTCTCCAAATCATCCTTACTGTGCACCAATTACAAGCTCACTTTCTAAGCATAACAGTCTCAGCTATGGTACATACTAGGACATTCTAAAAGTAGAGTTTGCATATCCCTCAGTTTCTATAAATTATGGGTTTGACTCAACAATATCCCCATAAATTGATGATACCAAACTTTATCTAAATAGCAAGAAGATAAACTCATAATCTTTCATATACACATCAAATCGAAAAATTAACATACAAAATTTTTTGAGAGATACAAATTGGCTCGCATGCTCTACTGTTTCTGTTTCTTTGGTGCAGTAGCGTCATCATTGTCTCTCCTCCTCTTTGGAGGCACAGGCCCGGGAGGCACAACAGCCCTCTGTGAAGTAGTCTGCACTGTAGTTAGCTGTGATCATCCTGATGAGCTTAGCTGTGATCCTCCTGATGAGCTTAGCTGTGTCCCTCTGCTGATTGTCTGCTCTAGTTATTGATTGAAGAGATCAACATTGCTTTTAATGCTCAGCTCAGTCCTTTCAAAGACATCTTCCTCCAGATGAGTGTCAACAACACTTTTGTTCAGTAATGTCCCTGATTGCCTTTGTGAGTGTAACGATAAGTGGAATGGTGTCCTCAACTTTTGCTGTTGTTGTTGTAGACTCTCTCCCTGTTTGCTAGCATCAGTGAAGGAGAAGAGAGTGCCACCTAATAAGTGTTGGCTCAAATCACTGATTTTTGGATTTGATCAGATAAAGTTCTACTTGAGTCGTGGTCTGGTTCTTCTCCATCAGATACTTGAGCATGACAATATCATCACCCAAGGAGTTGGTTTTGCGGCCGACATGCTCCTTTTGGCGTGCAGCGAGCTCAGTGGTGGTGTTGGTAAGGGAGGTCAGCTGAGATTGAAGCCTCTCCATAGTCTTTTAATGCATTTTCCCTGTACACTTCTTTGGAATAGTCTAGGAAGCATCTGTTACAGTAGCAGTCATGAATGCATGTTTTATATAACGTTGGACCTCAGTGATCACTACAAAAAAAAATAAAAAAAAATAGCATTTTACAATCGAAAAATTGATCGCTAAATAGAGATTTCGGTCACTAAATGTTGTTTGCGATCGAATTTTAGTTGCTAAAAAATGTAAAAGGTCGGTCACTAAATATATGAGCGACCGAAACGATCGTAATTTAGCGATCGCTCCTATTTCGGTTGCTGTTTCTGCAACCGAAAAAGGAACTGTTGCTAAGTAGTTTTGCAACCAAATCAGTCGCTAACTTGGCGACCGAAGTAATCGCTAAACCTTATTCTTGTAGAGATTTTTCCAATGAAGTTAGAGACCATATCAGTCATCAATTAGCGATCTACTCGGTAGCGAAATTCCTTATTCCATGTACCTAAAATCTCGTTTGCTACATTTCTCCGCGCGACACAAAATTTCACCCAAACTATATCTAAACCCATCCATTCAACCTCCCACATCCACAATCAACCACCAACACATCAAATTACACAAAACAATATGGAAAAAACACAAAACGAAATCAATTACTCTTTATAATATAAAAATTGTATATCAAACTAGGAACGGTCAGAAAACTACATAAAACTACATATATCATACATATTTACATAGGCCTAAAATTCATGGATTTGCCATGGAGGACGTGGAGGTGGCGGTGGCGGTGGACCATGAGAATTGTGTAGACGGCGACCAAAAGCTACTCTCCCGTATCGGGATATCATATGAGACATCTTCTCCATCTCGGACTTCAGCGCTGCCACCTGCTCGAAAGCATCTCGGAGCGGTCAACGGATGCTGGTACTCTAATAGCCAAAGATCGCACCTCCATAGGATAATACATCGAGAAGGCCGATCTGAGATGATAGACGTATCCCTTTTTGCATCCGGTTACGTCCAGGTACGCTTGGCTAGTAAAGGTTCGCTCCTGCTCTAGGGTGAGCTGAGCCCCCGGCTCCTGCGTGGATTAAAACTCGTCCACCAACACAGCGCGACGAGCTCTATACTCCGCATATATATATCAACAAAAAGGAAAAAAATTTATAAAACAAATTTCTTTTGTCATTTTATAAAAACTATATATAAAAAAAATAAATGAAAAAAAAAAAGATTCACTTACCGACACTCCCTTACTTAGCCTTGTCATTACAGAGCTCAATCTCCTCGCCCGATGCCAGCACAACGCCTTTCTTCTTATGAATGTGCTTGAACACCTCTACCTCATGAGGCATCCTCTTCAATGTCTCAGCCTAGGTTAGGGATTTTCAGTTTACCAAACAAATTAAACAACAAAAAATAGACAACACTTACAAAAAGAAAAAAAACCATCAAATTTGAGAAAACAACTTACCAGCTTCTTGATCGCATGGACCATAGACACACTTCCTTGTGTGTGCTTGGACTCCTTTACTTTTATTGTCCTTGGTCTGCTTGGATCGATCCTTGAACTTCTTCGAACTCCACTTGATGTTTAACGCCCCAATCGACGTCTCATTAATTCAAGGTAGGATGCCTCCCTTTTGAACAGTCTGATGGGCCTTGTACAAGATGTCCTTTGTTCTCTTCTTCGTCGTCACCTTTCATCTATCCTCACACGCTCCGTCAGCTCGGGCCTCCATCAATAAAGGTCCTACACACACATTTAAAAACAATAAATAGATATATATCAATAAATAAAATATAAGACACGAAATAAAAATCAATTTTGACAAAACTAAAAGAGATTTTATACTTCTAAAAACACCCCACATCCTATCCCTCGCCCACAAAGGCACCTTCCTCCAACATGTCCAAACCCTTGATAACAGCTATCAAAGAAGACGGAGCCGTTGGGCACACCATTATGATGATCAAACCTGAAACACATAAAAATACAAAGTTGAGAAGAAATAAGATGTATAATATGCATATGAAATGACGTCATAAAAAAAACTAAAATTCAGCTGAATTATAATGCTTTAAAATAATAAAAACTAAACATACCGTAGTCCATTGGGATCTAACACCTGTAGTAGCCGTCCATCCCTAGCGTACTCAACCTTTGTGAGCAAATGAGTGTGATGATGACAAATAAGGAGAGTCAGATGGTCTAGAAGCTGGTGATATGGAAGGGTGGGAGGCTGATGAGATGGAGGGACGTGGAGGAGCAGATAGGGGATCACGTATAGGATGGTTCTTCTTGAGGTAATCATTCTCATCACGCAGCAAAGTCATGCCTATATCATGAAATCCAGCTGGTGCTACACTACCTCTCCTACCTATACTTTTTTGAAGTGTGTATATATATATGGTAAATACTTGTAAACTTTATAAATGCTAGAGTTACCTCGGCCTCAGCAGCGGCCTCTACTACGTCTACCACCTCCGTCAGTACTAGATAAACTCGATCCCATTAGAAGCTTTCTTGCAGACATCTGCAAGAAAGGAATGACATATACAATTTATATAATAAATATTCAACAAAATGTATAAAACCTCGCACAAGAAGTAATATAAATTGTAAAAATAACTAGTGATTTGGCATTAATTGTCTATAACAAGAAATGGCTAACAAAAGCTTACAAATGCACGAAATTCTAATCACCGTCCTCATCTTCTTCCGATTTGGATGATTTATCAGAGTCATCATCAAACTCTCCCTCCTCCTCCGTCTCTTCCCCTTCAGAAATAAGATCTTCATCTTCGTTCTCTTCAACTTCCTCTTCATCCTCTCCCTCTTGCTCTTCCATCCCAACTTCTTCATCATCGCAAACTCTGGAGGCATTAGTAATACTGGTGTATCATTTGTATCTTCTTGAAAAACTACATCTCCATATTCAGCATCAATCATCCCTCTAGTTTTCATTCAAAACACAGCCCACCATTGATCTCTGGATGTGAGGCTTGGGTATGGAGCGTAACACACTTACGAAGTTTGATTTGCTAAAATGAATGGATCATATCCCCTTCGGTATCTCTTTGTTTTATCAATCTTAACCAATTGATATCTCTCACGCATATTTATTCCTCTATCAGAGTCAAACCAATCGCATTTGAAGAGCATCGTTCGATATGATCTTTTGGACTGACAGTCCACAACCACGCAGCCTTTATCTGAAATGTCTGTCCTTGATGAACATCATATGTGTCCTCCCCAAAGCTCCATGGATGCATCAACTCATCAATCAAAGGCTAAGTATACATCTAGATTTTATTTTGGACTTTTAGGTTTGGGAATGATCATGGAAAGCATCATGTACTCAATCTTCAAGCACGAGCCTTGAGGAAGATTGTATAGTGTGAATATCACGAGCAGATAGGAGTACTCTAATCCAGAATCACAAAAAGGAGCAAATCTATCCGTGCATAATCCCAAGCGAACATTCCTCGATTTTGCAGAGAACCAAGCGAACTCCCTATCCAGATGCTTCAAAGCCTCACTGTTTTGGTGGAATGCCAAGACATCGCCTCGGCACTGTTCTTGGTTGCATATAATCGTTGAGTTGTTCTTGGCCAGTAGAGTTGTTTTCGAGCTTACTGTAGTAATGCGGAACCTTATTGTAGTAATGTTGGTTCTGTTTAGTTTATTGTTGGTCGAAGTTGATTACCGGTACGGTTAAAGATAATGAAAGCAATAACGTAAAAACACAAAGGTTTTATACTGGTTAGAGTATATAGCTAAAATACAGCTATAACCCTTATTTTAGTCTTCCCTTGATTATTAGTGGGATAAATCAAGAGTATAGCACTACGTATAATTGTTTTAGGTTCACAATTAACCTGTCACTTTACAACGTGTGAATGACAATAAAAACCGATTACAAGATCTTTTCTTCTCCTTAACAAGACTCGAAACAGTCTCTTGAAATCGTTTATCTAACACTAGTGCTATTCAACTCTGCTTTCATTAACTAGCTCAGATGCTCAGGTATCAGCCTCTCACACGGTTTACTTGATTCCTTATTGCATTTATGTTTCCTTTCAGAGCAAAGGAGATTCAAAAATCTCACTTGAAATTTTGGGTATTGCCTTTGTATTTATAGACAACCCTAAATTTCTAGCCGTTGTTGAACTCGTTCTTTCTTGAAAACGTCATTTTCATGCCATCTTGGAACCATATTCACAAACCCGTGACCTCTGGTGTTGATGTAGAGAAGTACGCGGACACAACACAAAAGAAAACCCGTGAACTTTGACTTCTTCTGAACCCTTCTGTAGAACTCAGCCTTGCTGGTTCTCAGCCCTTGCTACACTAATCCCACAGAAGCAATTCAGGATCCACCTTTCCTTCATCTAAGCCCATGGTCTAGTGAATAAACTCAGGCCTAGTGAATAAACTCCCAGTGTTCCATGGTCTAGCTGGTGAAGACCCGCATAGACATTTGAAGGAGTTTTATGTGGTCTGTAAGTCGGGAAACACTGATGGTATAACAGTTGATGTTGTTAAACTGTTTGTATTTCCTTTCACCCTACAGGGTTATGCAAAAGATTGGCTTTATGAATTACCATCATTATCAATTAATACATGGGCAG